>JBBCBC010000057.1:474403-725484 GCA_037126765.1 Stenogyne calaminthoides
AATGGTCAAGACTTCATGAACGAAATTTCAAACATCGGAAGGATCCATCATGTCAACGTCGTCAAACTAGTAGGATATTGCGCAGAAAGATCCAAGCGTGCACTTGTATATGATTTCATGCCTAATGGTTCCCTTGACAAGTACATCTACAAAGAAGACGGTGTGAATTCCTTGGACCGGCAGACCAAGTATGAGATTGCGATTGGAGTGGCTCGAGGGATTGAGTATTTGCATCGAGGTTGTGACATCCAGATCCTGCATTTTGACATTAAACCTCACAATATACTTCTCGATGATAAGTTTATTCCAAAAATCTCAGATTTTGGACTAGCCAAATTTTACTCAACCGAGAAAAAGACAGTGACCCTGACTGCAACTAGAGGAACCATAGGCTATGTTGCTCCTGAACTCATCAACAGAGGTTTCGGCAGAGTATCTTACAAAGTTGATGTCTACAGTTTCGGGATGCTGCTGATTGAAATGGTGTGCTTAAAGAAAGACTTGAGAGGAAATGATGAAAAATCTAGCCAGTGTTTTCCAGATTGGATATATGACTACTTTGATCAAGGCAAGGACACTGAAATTGGAATAACTGGTGAGGAAATTGATCAAGATGATTGTACGGGGAAAATTGCACGTAAGATGACGATAGTGGCATTGTGGTGCATACAGATGATCCCCGACGATCTCCCATCAATGAATAAAGTGTTGGAAATGCTGGAAGGTGAAGTTGAACACCTGCAAATTCCTCAGCGTCCCACTCAATCACCACAAATTGTGTTAGATGATGATCAAAGTTTTACTGCATCTTCAACTGATTCTATATCTTTGCTCTGTCATGAAGTTGTTCCCTGCGTCGAGATCACTGTTCAAGATTAAAAAGTTTGCAGCAAGCAAGAGCACTAGTATCTTGTACAAGAAGTGTGTTAGTGCATGTCTTTAATGTCTTTGTTTATGGACCAACATGTGCATGCGTAATAATATTTCCTTTTTGTTGAATTTTAATTGAGTTTTTTTTTCTGATAAAGCATTTCTTTCTTTGTGCGAATGTTATTAGAGCTGCTCTATGTGTTGATAGGGTTGTGGAATGTTCTAGTGAAATAATATACTATTTGCTCAAGTTGTATAAACAGCTTTTTGGGTGTGTTAGATGGAAAACGTTCAAGTCTTGAAACTTGAAGGTGAGTTTCTAATGTATTATGTTCAAAGTTGCGTATTTTGACACTTGACTCATGTCTACGATTGAGTTCCTAGCCTCAACCAATACGTTTTTTTGTTCTTATATAAGAGTAGTTTCTGTCTTGAATTCCTTGTGAGATTTCGTATTGAACTTTGATTGCAATAACATACAGCCAGATAAGGGGAAAAGGTGCATGTCCATCTCCAATGGGAAGCTGTTCATGTAAGTATGTTTTTATGTGAACTTCCAAATCTCTGTAGAGGATACTTAACTGTTCCTATGATCATAACATTTTCTTTTATACGTGTTTCTTTGTTGAAATTTAATCCAATACTTAGTGTACGAATCAATGTTAACTTTACTTTACTTCTTTTATATGCAGGTTTTTTTAGGCTGTTCGTACAGTGATGTTGTTGATGTTCTTATACTTGCAACCAAGACAATCGAAGAATTTGGTAATGAAACTTTTTTATTTATAAATAGCTGTATGGAGGTACTTAGTGGCACTGTAAAACCACGACCATTTCAATAATTTAATTATACTTTTTCCTGCATGTTAACCTCGTCCTAAGAAGGATTTGAAATATCAATATCAAGCCATATTGCCATAAGGTGATATATTTTCCAGCATAAACAAAACACCTCTATGATAAATCTTCAAATAACATTACTACTTACCAAGGGAAATTTCCTCCACTAAGTAAAGATATGCTTATAATCAAAAAAAAAAAAAAAAACTGTTAATACTTTAGGAACTTAAAAATGGTATTAAGTTAGTAATTCATGAATGGGCTTTGTTGGTGATTAATAATACTACATAATATTGTATTTGAACGTGTTGTAGGGTGCATGAATCATCATAGGTATTCAATTATGAAGCTTCTTTCTTCTTTCCGTTTGGAAACCAGGTTTGACTTCAATTACCAATGCAATCATGAAGATCAACAAAAGTTACATGATTAATAAAACATTTTCCTGAATATTAATATTCCTGCTCCAAATTGTAATAATTAGCAATTGTTTGGAAATTAATCAGAGTGTCACCAAATCAACCTCTGCTACGACACCTGTCAAAAAAAAAAACCTCTGCTACGACAGAACAAAATATCTCATCTATTGAGATTCATAATAAGTATTGTACAATTTGGTGAATGAATTATCAAGTCTCCTTCACAAGTTAGTCTATGCAACAACTAAATATCTCCTTCACTATTTAAAGTTGTCCCTTTCGCAGAAGACTGAAATTGGCTTTAATAGATAATGTGAAACCCCTTCTTTGATTCCAATGCAATCATGAAGATCACTGAAAACCTCTTCCTCAAATGTTCATCTCTCTTCATTTTACTCCTAATTTCCTCCCTTCTTCAAACATCTCTTGCAATTAACCAAACAATGAATCCTCATATTTGTCGCCCTTCTTCCTGTGGCCATATTCGCAATATTAGCTTCCCTTTCCGACTCAAAAATGATCCCAAACACTGCAACTCTCCCGACTACGAATTAGCATGCGAAAACAATGTCCTCTTGGTGGATTCCAAGTTCAACTCCCAAAAATACGAAGTGAAAGCAATCAACTATGACAACTTCACAATCAGGGTGGTTGATGTTTCCATAAACAATACCAACACCTGCTCTTTTCCAAACTATTCTGTATCTCCATACAAATTAAGCTATGGTTATCCTTACAAAACAAATAGATTTTCCAGATATGATCCACGCTTTGTTGAGGTAGCTTGGCCTATAAATTTCATGAGCTGCCCACATCCATTGAATAACTCTTCCTTGTTAACGGATACTAATGCTTGTGCCAACAATTTGTCAAATAGCAGACATACTTATATAAAGGCCGGCCACATGAATGCCTCAGATGTAAGATACATGTGCAGAGTATACATGTTCGCGATGACATCCTGGAAATTTCAGGATTTAAAGAATGTAACGATTTCAGAAATCCATGAGTCTCTGCTCTATGGATTTGAACTCTCTTGGAACAGGTACCCATGTAGCATGTGCAAACGAACACAATATTGCTATCTTGATGAAGACAATACAACAAGTTGCTACAATACATCGAATCTCTATGCTAGCGTGACTGTTGTGATAATAGGTGAGCTCCTACTTTATATTTCACATTCACCAAATCATGAGTGTGCTTCACTTTTACTCTTTGATGTTTTTTTTGTAAACAATACTTGAAATGCTTACAAGTAAATTATATCAGCAATTCTAATTTTGTCAACAACACTCTCTGCAGTTGTGGTATTTTTAGGGGTAAGTATTCCAGCACAGATCATCCTTGCATTCACCGGCTTTTTCGGACTCTGTTTTTATGTATATGGAGGCGAATCTCTCCTTCACCAGAATAGATGGGAATGGTCATTCGGGTCTGGCTACCTAACATTCTGTAAGAGTTGTACTCGTTTTCTGAAAACCAAGGATATATAACAAGTTGTTCTGTTGATTAACTTTGAATTCGAGCATATTTCTTTGTTATATTTTCCATCTTAGCTTGTCTGGTGTACTTGCAGTGTCATTGGACCTCGCTCGTCTTGGGATGCTTATAGGTGCGCATTTAATTAATGTTGAGTGCAGTAAAATTATCCATCTGTGATCCACATGACAGAATTTTAGATGAGGAAACAGATAACTTTAAGCGAGAAAACCCAATGTTTAAGTTCGAATTTATTATTTTCAAAGGAATCAAAGGTCATTATTGCATTTTTTTTTCCAGCACTCGGCCTTGTAGCAAGGTTAATCATTGGGTTTATTTGCTTAATGGGGTTTCTGATCTACAAGTTCCGAACAAGGCATTTGTCCATGTTCGATGCAATAGAAAGCTTCTTACGAAGTGACAATAAACTCATGCCGGTACGGGTACTCCTATTCGACATAAAGAAGATGATGGGAGGTTTTCAAGAAAAACTTGGTCAAGGAGGATACGGTCTCGTCTACAAAGGAAAGCTTCAAGTGGCTATGACGTGGGTCTGTAAAACTACTCGGAAAAGCCCGGAGGGAATGGTCAAGACTTCATGAACGAAATTTCAACCATCGGAAGGATCCATCATGTCAACGTCGTCAAACTAGTAGGATATTGGCGAGAAAGATCCAAGCGTGCACTTGTATATGATTTCATGCCTAATGGTTCCTTGACAAGTACATCTACAAAGAAGACGGTGTGAATTCCTTGGACCGCGGACCAAGTATGAGATTGCGATTGGAGTGGCTCGAGGGATTGAGTATTTGCATCGAGGTTGTGACATCCGGATCCCGTGATTTTGACATTAAACCTCACAATATACTTCTCGATGATAAGTTTATTCCAAAAATCTCTCGATTTTGGACTAGCCAAATTTTACTCAACGGAGAAAAAAGACGGTGACCCCGATCGCAGCTAGAGGAACCATAGGCTATGTTGCTCTCTTCATCAACAGAGGTTTGACAGAGTCTCTTACAAAGTTGATGTCTCATTTTGGGATGTTTGCTAATCGAAAATGGTGTGCCTAAAGAAAAACTTGAGAGGAAACGATGAAAAATCTACCCAAATTTCCGGATTGGATATATGACAAAGATTGATCAAAGCGAACACCGAAATTGGGGAAATTGTTGAGGAAAACGAGAACGATGATAATGGTGATAGGAGAAAAATTGCACGTAAGATGACGATAGTGGCATTGTGGTGCATACAGATGAGTCCCGACAATCGGCCTTCCATGAATAAAGTTTTGGAAATGCTGGAAAGTGAAGTTGAACACTTGCAAATTCCTCAGCGTCCTACTCAATCAACCCAAGTGGTATTAGATGAGGATCAAAGTTGGAGTACATATTCAACTGATTCTGCATCCGTTCTCTGTCATGAAGTTGCTCCCTGTTTCGAGATTACTGTTCAAGATTAATAAAGGAGTAAGAGTTTTTTGTACAAAAAGTGTACTAATGCATGATTTTTATGTATGTGTTTTCGTGTTGTCGATCATGGATCAATATGTGTAATAATTTTTACTTCCTGATTATAAAACTAATAAATAAATGAAAAAAGCAGGTCACATCGGACTTTACTGGAAGACTTACAACTATCGAAGTTTGAAGTACAAATATATCAAATTTGTGTTAGTTACGGAACGAAATTGAATTTAAGTCGAAATCAAAATAGGTGAAAGTCAAACTATTTTCCTTAAAATTTATGTCTCCAAAGTAGTAATATTAGCAATTGTCAATTGTTTGGAAATTAATCTATTTTTCAACATGCCAACTCTCTCTGATTAATGATACAAATTCAATCCATTTTGTCATGGCTGCATCATTTCTAGCTGAATTTCGCCCATATTCATTTTTGTCATGTCTGCTTCATTTCTAGCTAACACCATATTGGGCTTTGTTATATATATTTTGATATTAAGGGTGTGGCCCATTTTATTTCATTTATAGTGGGCTCTGCCATGAATGGTAAAATATACAATAAAAACAAAATAATACGTGGTGTTAAATTTAGTGCTGAATTATCAAATCTCCTCCACAACTACAAGTATAGGCTATGCTACAACTAAAAACCTTATTCACTATTTAGATTTGTCCCTTTCAGACAAGACTGAAATTGGGTTTAATAGTCATGTGAAGCCCCATCTTTGATTCCAATGCAACAATCATGAAGATCACTGAAAACCTCTTCCTCATATGTTGTTCATCTCTCTTCATTTTAGTCCTAATTTCCCTTCTTCAAACATCTCAGGCAACAAATTCTCATATTTGTAGCCCTTCTTCCTGTGGCATTATTCGCGATATTAGCTTCCCTTTCCGACTCAAACATAACCCCAAACACTGTGGAATTCCCGACTATGAATTAGCATGCGAAAACAACTTCACCTTACTCCATCTCAACTCCCAAAAATACCAAGTGAAAGCAATCAATTACGACAACTTCACCATCAGGCTGGCTGTTGCTTCCATAAACAATACCAACATCTGCTCTTTCCCCACCTATTCTTCATTACCATACACCTTCAGAAACGGTTATCCTTACGACACAGAAAGATATCACGGATATGATCTACGCTTTCCTGAGGTAGTTTGGCCTGTAAATTTCATGACCTGCCCACATCCGTTGAACAACTCTTCCTTTTTAACGGATACATAATTTTTTAATTGATAATAACATAAACAAATTCGATATTCCAATTGGTTTATCCAAGTTACTAAAGTTAGCAAGCTGCAATTCTCCGCCCTGCCGCCGCCGCAGGGTTAACGCAGTCTCAATTCTCCCGATCAACTTTCATTCGTTTTCTTTAACTCTTAACACGGTAAAATCTGAAAATCTGAGACCTAATTTCCCATTAGTTTCTTAATATTGTTTTTTTTTTATATATATTTGTTTCAAAATGTGTTGCAGTAAAGATGGAAACTTTAGCTGCTAATGAAGCCCCGAACAAGTGGGATTTCAGTTGGTAATTTCTCTTCCTTTTGGTTGAATTTTAATTGGGCTTTTGGTCTGATAAAACATATCTTTGTCTGTGTGAAAATGTAATAGCAGCTTTATATATTGATAGTGTAATTGAGTCTTCTGGTGGAATACCATGGCTTTTTTACTTTTGAAGTTCTATAAACAATTTTTTGGATGTGCTAGATGGAAACTGTTCAAGTCTTGAAACTTGAAACTTGAAGGTTGTAAATTTATTTTGAGTTTCTGATGTATTCTGTTCAAGTTGCATTTTTTGAGAGTTGATTCATGTCTACGATTGAGTTTCTTGCCTCTTTCGATCATTTTTGTGTTATTACGAATGGTAGCATAGTGTTGTTAACTATTTGTGGAATAAGAGAGAATTTATTGTATAATTCCTGCATTATCTGCATATTTGTTGATATTATGAATATCCATTTGGTTTACTTCAGTTTGATGGAGCAAGTTAATCAATCTTAGTACATAAGTATATGATACGCAAGTGATGAACAAATTGGTTCATGAGTTGTTTAAAGTGTTTATAATCTGTTATATTCTCGTTTGATTTACATCAAAAGTTGTTTGCAGCAACTTGGAAGTAGATTATAAGTCCGACGACATTGCTTATGCTGCATTAGCTGTCGATAAGGAGGTAACATTGCACACTAAACTACCTAATAGTAGTTGTTATCTTGAATTACTTCTGAGATTTCGTATTGAACTTTGGTTGCAATATCAGTTACAGCCAGATAAGGTGAAAAGGCATATGTCGGTCTCCAACGGGAAGCTATCCGTGTAAGTATATTTATTTATGTGAACTTCCAAATCTCAATAGAAGATAGTTGATTGTTCTTGTGATCATAACATGTACAATTGTTTCTTGATGAATTTTAATCCAGTGTTCAGTTTATGAATTAAAGTTTTCCTACTTTACCTCGTTTATATGCAGTTGTTTTGAGGCAGTTGAAGCGAGATTTCTTCGTGCATCATACAGCACTTTTGTTGATGTTCTTACACTTGCAACCAAGACAATCGAAGAATTTGGTACTCAAACCTTTGATTCATATAGGTTCTCAGTGGCACTGAAAAACCATGGTACTTTGTCGGGCATGTTAACCTCATAATTGCACTGTGGATATTGCCTTTTGTGATATTTGGTTTGCTTTGATACTTACTCAAGCCTGGAGTATTTTGTAGGTGTTATTATTTTCATTGATCTTTTTTTTAATGATTAAGTAGGTTAGCTCATGGGCATAAGCAAAATTAAATTAGGTACATGAGAAGACATGTCTATTTTGCTCCAACGACCGTAACAGTTGTAAGAATGAATAAAAATTCTTTTCAACTACACACATGTGCAATTAAGCTCGATTGTGTTATGAGTCAAACTTAAGCTCGACCCTGATAGATCAACTAGAATCCACAATGCCACCGGCATATGGTAAGTCCTGCGATGAGCTAAAGATCATGTGTAGTTTGCACTTATAATAGACAATATGTTTTAATACTCAATAGTTGAACTTAATGGATCAATGTGGTGAAAATAAGCAATAAAAGTGAATAATGAGAAAAGCAGAATGGTAATTTGACATAGCTGGAACATTCTATAAGGATATTTCCCCTACTGTAACGTTATTCATATTTGAGTGGATTTTTTATTGGAATGTGATCTGTGGTGCATGAATAATCTATCCTTCATTATAAGTCTTTGCTAGTGCTCCCTCAAAAAAAAAAAGGTCTTTGGTAGTGCTGGTGGTGCATCTTTTTGACAAGACCCTTTTGCTTGTGGAGAAGACTTGACCAATGTAGAAAATGCTTCCCAATTGCCTATTAAATTATAAAGCTTGTTTCTTCATTTCATTGGGAAACCATCTTTGTATTTAATCAACTACAAGCAATACAGTGATGAAGCTCACTCAAAATATCCTCCTCAGAAGTTCATCTTTCTTCATTTTACTCCTAATTTCCTTTTACCAAACATGTCATGCAATGAATCCTCATATTTGTAGCCCTTCAGCCTGTGGCATTATTCGCAAAATGTGCAGAATAGACGCGATAGTGATGACATCCTGGAAATTCCAGGATTTGAAGAATGTATCGATTTCAGAAATTCACGAGTCACTTCTCTATGGATTTGAACTCTCTTGGGACAGGTATCCATGTAGCAAGTGCAAAGATAAAAGATATTGTTCTCTTGATGAAGACAATACAGCCAGTTGCTACGGTGACCCGGATGTTTCCGTAATTAATTTGGTGATAGGTGCGCTCCTAAATCATGCAGGTTCAGTTAGCCAAGACGTACTGTGCTTCACTTTAACATTTTTAATGTTGTTTTGTAAACTAAATACTTGCAATACTTACAAATTAATTATATCAGCAATTCTAATTTGGTCAACAACATTCTGTGCAGTTGTGGCATTAGTTGTGGTATTTGTAGTAGGGGTAGGCATTCCAGCAAATATCATCCTTGGATTCACCTGCTTTTTTGGGCTCTCATTTCTTTCCATATGGTCATGGTCTTTCCAGTCTTTTGACCTAGATAAGCGTAAGCGTTATTACTCTTCTTTGTCCCATTTTCTGAAACCAAGGATAACAAGTCGTTCTGTTAATTAACTCTGAATTCCAGCATATTTCTTTTTCATATTTTACATCTTAGCTTATCTGGTGTACTTGCAGTTGCATTGGACCTCTTGTTTCTTGGGATGTCTAAAGGTGCGCATTTAATTAATGTTGAGTGCAGTAAAATTATCCATCTGTGATACACATAACAAAATTTTAGATGAGGAAACAGATAACTTAAAGCAAGAAAACCCAATGTTTACGTTCGAATTTATTATTTTCAAAGGAATCAAAGGTCATTATTGCATTTTTTTTTCCAGTTCTCAGCCTTACAGCAAGGTTAATCATTGGGTTTACTTGCTTAATGGGGTTTCTGATCTACAAGTTCCGAACAAGGCATCTGTCCATGTTCGATGCTATAGAAAGCTTCCTACGAAGCGACAATAAACTCATGCCAGTACGATACTCCTATTCAGACATAAAGAAGATGACAGAAGGTTTTCAAGAAAAACTTGGTCAAGGAGGATACGGTACTGTCTACAAAGGAAAGCTTCGAAGTGGCTATGACGTGGCTGTAAAACTACTCGGAAAGCCCGGAGGGAATGGTCAAGACTTCATGAACGAAATTTCAACCATCGGAAGGATCCATCATGTCAACGTCGTCAAACTAGTAGGATATTGCGCAGAAAGATCCAAGCGTGCACTTGTATATGATTTCATGCCTAATGGTTCCCTTGAGAAGTACATCTACAAAGAAGACGGTGTGAATTCCTTGGACTGGCAAACCAAGTATGAGATTGCGATTGGAGTGGCTCGAGGGATTGAGTATTTGCATCGAGGTTGTGACATCCAGATCCTGCATTTTGACATTAAACTTTGATTGCATAACTTCAGCGATGATAAGTTTATTCCAAAAAATCAGATTTTGGACTAGCCAAATTTTTACTCAACGGAGAAAAAAAGACATACTGACCCTGACTGCAGCTAGAGGAACCATAGGCTATGTTGCTCCTGAACTCATCAACAGAGGTTTCGTGTAGTATCTTACAAAGCTGATGTCTACAGTTTATGGGATGCTGCTGATTTAAATGGTGTGCTTGAAGAAAGACTTGAGAGGAAACAATGAAAAATCTAGCCAAACTTTTTTATTTTGGATATATGACTACTTTGATCAAGGCAAGGACACTGAAATTGGAATAACTGGTGAGGAAATTTTCAAGATGATTGTCCTAAGAAGGAAAATTGCAAAGATGAATATAGTGGCATTGTGGGCATACAGATGATATATTTTCCAGCCTATCAATGAATAAAGTGTTGGAAATGCTGGAAGGTGAAGTTGAACACCAGGAAATTTCTCAGCGTCCCACTCAATCACCAGAAATTGTGTTAGATGATGATCAAAGTTTTACTGCATCTTCAACTGATTCTATATCTTTGAATCTGTCATTAAGTTGTTCCTTGTATTTGAACGTCACTGTTCAAGATTAAAAAGTTTGCAGCAAGCAAGAGCACTAGTATCTTGTACAAAAGTGTGTTAGTGCATGTCTTTAATGTCTTTGTTTATGGACCAACATGTGCATGCGTAATAATATTTCCTTTTTGTTGAATTTTAATTGAGTTTTTTTTTTTTCTGATAAAGCAAAAGTTTCTTTTGATTAATGTTATTAGAGCTTTTCTATGTGTTGATAGGGTTGTGGAATGTTCTAGTGAAATAATATACTATTTGCTCAAGTTGTAATAAACAGCTTTTTGACACCTGTTAGATGGAAAATGTTCAAGTCTTGAAAATATGAAGGTGAGTTTCTAATTCATATTATGTTCAAAGTTTGGTGATTTTGACACTTGACTCATGTCTCTGATTGAGTTCCTAGCCTCAACCAAATATCAATTCACTTTTTTGTTCTTATATAAGAGTAGTTTCTGTCTTGAATTCCTTGTGAGATTTCATATTGAACTTTGATTGCAATAACATACAGCCAGATAAGGGGAAAAGGTTCATGTCCATCTCCAATGGGAAGCTGTTCATGTAAGTATGTTTTTATGTGAACTTCCAAATCTCTGTAGAGGATACTTAACTGTTCCTATGATCATAACATTTTCTTTTCCGTGTTTCTTTTGTTCCCAAATTTAATCCAATACTTAGTGTAAAACAAATCAATGTTAAATTTACTTTTCAACTCCCAAATATGCAGGTTTTCTTAGGCTGTTATGACAACTTCACAGTGATGTTGTTGATGTTCTTATACAATGCAACACAAGACAATCCAAACTATTTGGTATCTGAAACTTTTTTCCTTATAAATAGCTGTATGGAGGTCGACTTTGTGGCACTGTAAAACCACGACCATTTCAATAATTTTAATTATACTTTTTCCTGCATGTTAACCTCGTCCTAAGAAGGATTTGAAATATCAATATCAAGCCATATTGCCATAAGGTGATATATTTTCCAGCATAAACAAAACACCTCTATGATAAATCTTCAAATAACATTACTACTTACCAAGGAAATTTCAGGACTAAGTAAAGATATGCTTTCATAATCAAAAAAAAAAAACTGTTAATACTTTTGGAACTTAAAAATGGTATCCATGTTAGTAATTCATGAATGGGCTTTGTTGGTGATTAATAATACTACATAATATTGTATTTGAACGTGTTGTTGGGTGCATGAATCATCATCAGGTCTTCTCTCTAAGTCTTTGCTAGTGCTGGTGGTCCATCCTTTTGCTTTTTTTTGAAAAGACTTTGACCAATGTAGAAAAATGCTTCCAAGTTGCCTTTTCAATTATGAAGCTTCTTTTGTGATCTTTCCGTTTGGAAACCAGGTTTTCCTTTAATAGATAATGTGAAACCCCTTCTTTGATTCCAATGCAATCATGAAGATCACTGAAAACCTCTTCCTCAAATGTTCATCTCTCTTCATTTTACTCCTAATTTCCTCCTTCTTCAAACATCTCTTGGTCAATTAACCAAACAATGAATCCTCATATTTGTCGCCCTTCTTCCTGTGGCAATATTCGCAATATTTGTTTCCCTTTCCGACTCAAAAATGATCCCAAACACTGCAACTATCCATCTTAGACTTGTCTGGTGTAGCATGCAGTTGAATGGGTCCTCTTGGTGGATTCCAAGTTCAACTCCCAAAAAATGAAGTGAAAAATTATCAATATGACATCCACAATCAGGGTGGTTGATGTTTCCATAAACAATACCAACACCTGCTCTTTTCCAAACTATTCTGTATATCCAGACAAATTAAGCTATGGTTATCCTTTTTCCACACACAAAGATTTCTCAGATATGATCAACTCTTTGTTGAGGTAGCTTCCGTCCTATAAATTTCATGAGCTGCCCACATCCATTGAATAACTCTTCCTTGTTAACGGATACTAATGCTTGTGCCAACAATTCGTCAAATAGCAGATATACTTATATAAAAGGCCGCTACATGAATGCCTCAGATGTAAGATACATGTGCAGAGTATACATGTTATGCGATGACATCCTGGAAATTTCAGGATTTAAAGAATGTAACGATTTCAGAAATCCATGAGTCTCTGCTCTATGGATTTGAACTCTCTTGGGACAGTTATCCATGCAGTGAGTGCAAACCAACACAATATTGCTTTTTTGATGAAGACAATACAGTAAGTTGCTACAGTAGATCGAATCTCTATGCTAGCGTGACTGTTGGGATGATAGGTGAGCTCCTACTTTATATTTCACATTCACCAAATCATGAGTGTGCTTCACTTTTACTCTTTGATGTTTTTTTTGTAAACAATACTTGAAATGCTTACAAGTAAATTATATCAGCAATTCTAATTTTGTCAACAACACTCTGTGCAGTTGTGATATTGGTGGTTGTATTTTTATGGGCAAGTATTCCAGCACAGATCATCCTTGCATTCACCTGCTTTTTCGGACTCTCATATCAATATCTCGGCGAATCTCTCTTTCACCAGAATAGATGGGAATGGTCATTCAGGTCTGTCGACCTAATATCGTGTAAGAGTTGTACTTTGACTTCGAGCATATTTCTTTGTTATATTTTCCATCTTAGCTTGTCTGGTGTACTTGCAGTTGCATTGGACCTCGCTCGTCTTAGGATGCTTATAGGTGCGCATTTAATTAATGTTGAGTGCAGTAAAATTATCCATCTGTGATCCACATAACAGAATTTTAGATGAGGAAACAGATAACTTTAAGCGAGAAAACCCAATGTTTAAGTTCGAATTTATTATTTTCAAAGGAATCAAAGGTCATTATTGCATTTTTTTTTCCAGCGCTCGGCCTTGCAGCAACGTTAATCATTGGGTTTATTTGCTTAATGGGGTTTCTGATCTACAAGTTCCGAACAAGGCATTTGTCCATGTTCGATGCAATAGAAAGCTTCTTACGAAGTGACAATAAACTCATGCCGGTACGGTACTCCTATTCAGACATAAAGAAGATGACAGTAGGTTTTCAAGAAAAACTTGGTCAAGGAGGATACGGTACTGTCTACAAAGGAAAGCTTCGAAGTGGCTATGACGTGGCTGTAAAACTACTCGGAAAGCCCGGAGGGAATGGTCAAGACTTCATGAACGAAATTTCAACCATCGGAAGGATCCATCATGTCAACGTCATCAAACTAGTAGGATATTGCGCAGAAAGAGAATAAATTGTATAGGGCCAAATCAAATAAAAATTCAGCATACTTGAAGGCCCAAT
The DNA here is from genome assembly GCA_037126765.1 of Stenogyne calaminthoides. NCBI lineage: Eukaryota > Viridiplantae > Streptophyta > Magnoliopsida > Lamiales > Lamiaceae > Stenogyne > Stenogyne calaminthoides. The sequence continues at coordinate 488,287 of JBBCBC010000057.1, forward strand.
ATTCAGCCATTTAGTGGCCCATCAGCAGAGAACCATTTCAAGAATTAGTGCATGCCCAAGTCACGGCTCATCAGCCATTGCAATTTGCAAATTGAAGAAACGTTGACCAAATTAATTGAAAATAAAAAGAGGAAAAACACGACTATGTATGCAATTTTCAGCAGCAAAGTAGAAGGACAAAGTAGCTATTACCAACTTTTTCAGCATTTTTTCTTCAGCGATTTTAAGCAACTGAGCTCCAATTTTCTTGTTTAATTGGTATTTGTGTTTCTACTCCTATTTGTGTGTTTAATTTCTTTGAAAGCATGTTGTTAGTGTACATAATAGCATGACTTATTTGATGTTAATTGGGGTAAGATCGAGAGATCTATTTTATTAATAGATCTTTAAGCACACCACCCAATTTATTATGAGCTCGAGAGAGGATTAACTATTGTGAGGGTAGTAAATGATCTTAGGTGCTTTTTCGGGTTGCATTACACTAACTAGGTAGAAATACATGCTACATAGCGGTTAAAACCCGATCTAAAAATGTATAAAATACCGCTATTGAACATGGCGATATAAAAAAGGGCATTGATATATGGCAATTTTTAACCGCTATCGTATCCTCCTACGACAGCGGTTTTTACCCGCTATTGTATGTCCAGAAAACCGATGTCATAAGTTGTTCATGATTAACCTCATAAAACCTATAACAGCGGTTTGGTCCACCTGCGGTAGCGGTTTTTCAACCGCTATAATAGGTACTTATTATAGCGGTTAAAAATAGCTATTAAATCTCTTTTTTTAAAAAAAAATCTGAAATAGTAATTTGCACATTTAATTTGAAGTAACAATAAATTATCATAAAAATATCAACCAACCCAAAAATTCACAACAATACCAACCAATCATCATAATATTATTCAAATACATTACAACATCTTCATAAATTCAACTACTTTTTATATAACAATGTTGTGTCCATGTACACTTTCATGAGCCAAGATCCGAAATTTGATATCCACACCATCGTCCTTTCAATTTTTAGACATCTTATTTCACTGAGAACAATTCTCACAAACACCCTTATTAGAGGCAAACGATGAATTTCCTGCAAAATATATAATTTTGATACAAATGAAGGATCAAATATTTAATTAGTTCGATATATTTTATGAAACAAGTGCAAGAAACCAAACTCTCAATATTCTAAGTTTCTTTCAGAAAAACTTAAGCTGAATGAACTTTGTTTTGGACTAGGAGAATAGTAAGTGTTCATATATTATATATTTATTAGAGGATGTGAAACAGGGGAAATGACAACTACAATGACCTAAACCAAAATGCTAAACATCCAATACCTGTAATAGAGCATTGACTTCATGAATGCTTTCGATCTGACCCTCGACAAAATGATGACACCATGATGCTTATCTAAAGAAGAAAAATAAAAGAACATCAGGAAGTAATAAATCTTCATAATGATTGTGATGTCAAAAAGTGTGAGCTTTGATGCAGCTGCCTTTTCAAGCAAATCACTGTAACTATTGAAAAGCTTAGCTGCAGTGTCATAGCCATAACTTTTATAACAAAAGTTGACCAAAAGCATTTGAACATGTACTGTGATTCATTTTATCCTAACAATCAGCTTTACTGATGTAAAAAACTAAGATATATATCAAGGAAAGATGCACACGACGCAAAATTGACCATAAAAGAGACAAGACAATCGATAAAAGGATCTTTTATTCCACCACTTTATAGATTCTGCTATCAAAATATCCACCAAAGATTTAGGCATTTACACTAACCACACTAGGATAGACACCGTATACTTGCGGTTGACTATTTTTAAGCATTCCAGCAAAGATCATCATTGGATTCACCTGTTTTTTTTATGTCTCATATCGTTACCTACGGAATTGGTCTTTCAGATCTTTCCGGTCTTTCGGCCTAGATACGAGTAAGAGTTATTACTCTCCCTTTTCTCGTTTTCTGTATATAAGCCAAGGATAACAAGTCGTTCTGTTAATTAACTCTGAGTTCCAGCATATTTGTTTTTTTATATTTTCCATCTTATATTGTCTGGTGTACTTGCAGTTGGACTGCAGATTCTAGGGGCGATGGGGATCTTTATAGGTGCGCTCTTAATTTATGTTGCATGCAGTAAAATTAGCCATTTGTGATCCATATAACAAAAATTCAGACGAGGAAACAGATAACTTTAAGCAAGAAAAACCCAATATTCATACGTACATTCTGTTTTATTTTTCCAAGGCATCAAAGATCATTATTCCATTCTGTCTTTCTAATTTTATTTTCCAGTGCTCGGCCTTGCTGTAAGGTTAATCATCGAGTTTATTTGCTTAATGGGGTTTCTGATCTACAAGTTCCGAAGAAGGCATCTGTCCATGTTCGACGCAATAGAAAGCTTCCTAAGAAGTGACAACAAGCTCGTGCCAATAAGGTACTCATATTCAGACATAAAGAAAATGACTAGAGGTTTTCGAGAAAAACTAGGCCAAGGAGGATACGGTACTGTTTACAAAGGAAAACTACGAAGTGGCCGTGATGTAGCTGTAAAGCTATTGGAGAAGGCCGGAGCAAATGGGCAAGACTTCATGAATGAAATTTCAACCATTGGAAGGATCCATCATGTTAATGTTGTGAAACTAGTTGGATATTGTGCAGAAAGATCAAAGCGTGCCATTATATATGATTTCATGCCTAATGGTTCCCTTGACAAGTACATCTACAAAGAAGACAACATGAATTCCTTGGATTGGCAAACCAAGTATGGGATTGCGATTGGAGTGGCTCGAGGGATTGAATATTTGCATCGAGGTTGTGACATCCAAATCCTGCATTTTGACATCAAGCCTCACAATATACTTCTCGACAATAAGTTTATTCCAAAAATCTCAGATTTCGGGCTAGCCAAATTTTATTCTACTAAGAAAAAGAATTCGGTTTGACCCACGAGATGTTTGAGGAACCATAGGCTATGTTGCTCTGAACTCATCAATAGAGGTTTTTGAGAGTCTCTTTTGAAGGATGTCTCAGATTTTGGGATGTTGTTAATCGAAATGGTGTGCTTAAAGGAGACTTGAGAGGAAACGATGAAATCTACCCAAGATTCCCTGGATTGGATATATGACAATTAGTTTGATCAAGTCTTCTCAGAAATTGAGGAAATTGTTGAGGAAAAGAGGAAGATGACAATGGTGATAGGAGAAATATTACTCGTCCGATGACGATAGTGGCATTGTGGTGCATACTGATGAGAGTCCCCAAATCGGCCTTCAATGAATAAAGTATTGGAAATGCTTTGGAAAGTGAAGTTGAACACCTACAAATTCCATGGTATCACCTTTTTGATCCAACCCAAGTGGTATTAGATGAGGATCAAAGTTGGAGTACATATTGAACTGATTATGCATCCTTGCTCGTCATGAAGTTTTAGTTTCAAATTACGGTAAATGATTAATAAAGGAGTACAACATTTTTGTACAAGAAGTGTACTAATGCATGATTTTTATGTATGTGTTTCCGCCAACTTTTCATTATGGACCAACATGAGTGTAATAATTTTTCCTTTCTGATTGTAAAACAAATAAATAAATGAAAACATCAGATTTCTTTACGGAAAGATTTACAACTATCGAAGTTTGAAGTACAAAGATTTCGAATTTGTGTTAGTTATAGAACGAAAAAGTCAAAGTCACTTGACTAGAAAAACTATTTTCTTTAAAATTTATGTTCAGACTCCAAATTAGTAATATTAGCAATTGTTTGGAAATTAATCTGATCATGTGAACTCTCTACCATCTCCATTTTGTCATGGCTGCATCATTTCTAGCTGAAGTTGCCCATATTCATTTTCTCATGGCTGCTTCATTTCTAGCTAACAGTATATTGGGCTTTGTCATATATATTTTAGAAAAAATTACAACTAGATACAAGATTGAGTACACCATTACAAACAGATACAAAGTGCAGAATTTTGAACTAAAGTACATGGCACTTTAGTTCAAATTTAAACTAAAGTACATGGCACTTTAGTTCAAATTTGAACTAAAATGCAGAAATTTTTTGTACTTTGTATATGGTTGTAAGTTTTTGGGTGACTTTGTAGTGGAATGTTTTTCTCCCTATATTTTAGTACACTTCAGTTTTGATATTAAAGGTGTGGTCGATGTTGAGGGAAATTAAATAAATGAATTATTCCTAACCCTCTCTACAAGCTCTAGCTTTTAGATGAGACGGAATTTTCTAAAAGTATCAGAGCCCAGGTTGTGGGTTCGATTCCCGTGGAAGCACTCCACTCATTTAAATTGTCCACTCTGTTGGGCCTCCTCTCCAGAGAGCAGGGGCATTGAATCGGCCCACGAGTGAGGGGGAGTGTTGAGGGAAATTAAATGAATGGATTATTTCTGACCCTCTCTACAAGCTCGAGCTTTTAGATGAGACGGAATTCTCTCAGCAAATAAACCCAATGATTAACCTTTTAATAAGGCAGAAAGCTGTAAAAATGGAAAAGGGAAAATGCATTAATGACATTCGATGCCTTGGAAAACATAAATTTGAGTGTGAGTGTTGGGTTTTGTTGTTTAAAGTTGTCTGTTTCCTCATCTACAGTTGGTTATAGGGATCACAAATGGATAATTTTACTTCCTGCAACATAAATTAAGTGCGCACCTGTTAAGATTGCTACCTGCGCTAGATAGAATCCTACTGCAAGTACACCAAAGATGGAAAATATAACAAAGAAATATGCTGGAATTCAAAGTTAATTCAACGGTTGTGGGCAGCTCATGAAATTTATAGGCACTGCTATCTCAGCAAAGCGTCGATCATACTTGGGAAATCTTCCTGTGTCATAAGGATAACTATCCATTAATTCGTAAGGATATGAAGAATAGTTGGGAAAAGAGCAGGTGTTGGTATTGTTTATGGAAACATCAACCACCCTCATGGTGAAGTTGTTATAACTGATTGCTTTCACTTTGTATTTTTGAGAGTTGAGGACACTGTTTTCGCATGACAATTCGTAGTCGTGATTTCCACAGTGTTTGGGATCATTTTTGAGTCGCTAATGTTGCGGATAATGCCGCAGGAAGAAGGGCTACAGATATGAGAATTCGTTGTTTGGTTATTTGCACGAGATGTTTGAAGAAGGGAGATTAGTAGTAAAATAAAGAGAGATGAGCAACATTTGAGGAGGAGATTTTGAGTGATAGTCATCAATACAATGATTGTATTGGAATCAAATATGGATCGATCGAGCTTCACAATTTTAAAGCTAATTAGTTTGATTCAGTCTTCTATGAAAGGAACAACTCTAAATAGTGACAATCAGATTATCAAAAAAAAATCTGTCAAGAAGAAAAAATCACAATATTTCAAATTCAACGGCAATAAACCTCAAAGATGGCAATAAACCTCAAAGATGGCAATAAACTTAAGTATTTGACAACAAGAATTCATGGAGAAACATACTCAGGAAGCCCATGCTATGCTCTCTAAAAATATCTGCACCAAACAGAGAAATCAATGTTTATTGATAATAAATATTTTTGGAGTTTAATATGAAAGCTTAAATAGATGCAAGGTGTCTGCATTAAAAAATCCCGTAATACTTTATTGCTAAACAGATTTAAATCACATGTATAATGAAAGGGTGGATACCATCAAGCAAGAATCAAGTCCAACCTCAGCAAGGCTATTGAATAAATGCTGCCAACAAGTGGGGATTACTGTCATGTAATCCAAGAAAAACAAGTTGAATAACATTTATGTTTTACCAAAGAATGATTGAAAAAAAAGTCATATTTTGAGACATGCTACAATTTTGATGGACATACTGATTCATGAGGTGCCATCTATATTTCATGCCTACAATTCACAAGTCATAAGGAAGTTCTGGAAATTTTAACTACATTTTCTTCAGTCTTAATCAATTGACAATCAGATTATCAAAAAATTCTGACAAGAAGAAAAAAAAAATCACAATATTTCAAATTCAACGGCTACTATCTATAGAAAATGGTAATTTAGATGGCAATAAACCTCAAAGATGGATTGCTCCAAAGGATCAACTTCTCCGGTTTTTTTCCTTTAGAAAATTAAACTATCACGTAGACTGCTGCAGCAGTAGATACAGCAGCTGAAACCTGATTCAATTGAACCGGTTTCTTATAAAGCATCAAGCTAATTAACTTTGCTTAATGGAATCTCAAGGGAGGACACTACTTATTCTTGAAAAAGAAAAACAAGAATCCCAAATGTAGAGACGTGCTTCCCCTCCGATATATTGTCTGCTTACAAACATACCCATTATTTTTAAATAGACAATCAATTACTTAAGTTACAATATAATATAATGCAAAGATTATTTTATAACAAAATAATGCAATAAATTTTGTAATTGTAGGCAAACGTAAGCTGAATATGGCCGCTTACCAAGTTTACAATACATAGATGATCAGAAACTGGCAAAGTAATGTTCTAGTGGACCAAAAAACTCACATCTGTGACTGGGATTACATTAAAGTAGAGAATGATAAAGGAAGAGAGTATGGATTTTTAAATATGCAAGAGCAATGCACGCAACTCCACCTTGTGTAATGGATGTCAAAGTTTTGATTGCATGTAGGAAGGTCATGATTGTCCTCTTCCAAGCCAATATAGCTGCATGTACACTACCAAATTAGAATGTTTTAATTACAATAAAACCTAAGAGATTATTGGGTACATGTGTAAAATAAGTTTGATTTGCATCTGCCACACTTCAAGCTAGGAAAACATTGTGAACACTTACTTGATGGTATAACGGAAATAACTAATGGTATGTCGTGGCCCACACTATGCCAACCATTGCCCCTCTCGTTACGACCGTCACACCACTTCTCAAGTGGCCAATCTTGCTCAAGCCTTTGAAGCCCGTTGCAATATCTCCCCACCTGTTCAACCCGATTGATACGTGGACACCGGCGCTACCGCCCACATGACGTCTTCTGCAAACAGCCTAGACACCTTTGAGACTTATACTAGTAATGGTCGTGTCATCGTCGGTAATGGTGACGCTTTACCTATTTCTCACTTTGGTTCTAAATTTGTCAATAATAGTTTGCCTTTGCTAGACGTACTTGTTGTCCCACATATTACTAAAAACCTGCTTTCTATAACTAAATTGACTATGGACTTGCCTGTTGATGTTTCGTTCTCAAATGATTCTTTTGTCATTCAGACGCGAAAAAGGAGATACGGGCAAGGGGCCGATGTAAAGATGGCCTCTATGTTTTGGAACATGGCTCCCCTGCATTGATTGTTGCTTTACATTCTAGTGTTTCTAAGTCGTCTTTTGAGTTATGACATAATCGTTTAGGACATATTTATGTTTCCATTATTCAGTTGCTTAATAAATTGGGCCATTTGGCTGTTACATCTGTTTTGTCAAAACCCACCATTTGTCCTTCTTGTCAATTAGAGAAAAGTAAACGCTTACCCTTTTCTTTAAATGAAAAACGTGCATTAAGTGTGTTGGATTTGATTCATTGCGATTTATGGGGCCCTGCCCCAGTTAACTCTCATGATGGATTTCGATATTATGCTCTTTTTGTTGATGATTATTCCCGCTTTTCTTGGTTGTATCCATTACGTTGCTAAGTCTGATTTTTTTTGATGTGCTTAAAAATGTTTTACCTATCTTGTGAGTAATCAATTTAACACTACAATAAAAGTTTTTCAAAATTGATGGTGGAACCGAAGTTTACCAATTCTCAAATTTATGAATTCTTTTGTTGAACGTGGTGTCTTGCATCATTTTTCTTGTCCATACACTCCTCAACAAAATGGTCTCGCTTTAGCGCAAAAATCGCCATATAACTCAAACCGGTTTATCTATGCTCTTTCATGCTCATGCACCCATTACTTATTGGATTAATGCTTTCACCACAAAATTGTTTATACTATAAATAGGTTGTCATCCCCTTACTTGATAATAAATCTCCTTTTGAATTGTTGTTTGGTTCTGATTCCTACTTATCCATTGGATTTCAAAGTCTTTGGTTGTCGAATATTTTTTCCATATCTTTGTGATTATGCTCCTAATAAATCGGCACCTTGTAGTCAACCATGCATTTTCTTAGGATATAGTAGCATGCATAAGGGTTTTTGGTGTTTTGATCCTGTTGCTTCACAATTTACATTACTCGTCATGGTCAATTTGATGAGTCCTTGTTTTCCTTTCGCTAATACTACTAATTCCTCCGCCGACGCCTCTGCTCTTGAAGTTTTCTCAATTTCTTAAGCCACGCAGTTGCAATACCTCCCATTGTGCCAACTAGTAAATCACCGTCTTCACCGAACATGTTCCAATAATCTTGTGGCCCATGTCTTGATTCCTGAGCCAACATCTTTTGGCAATTTATCTTCATCTGTGCTCCTTTAAGTCCAAAGGGGCGATGCACTGTTGAGCTCGATTCTAATGGATTTATGTCCATTCAATTCTTTGCTTGTTGATCCGCTTTACCACGGTGGATACCACACCCAATGTCACCACACTTGTCAAGCCATCTAATCCATCTTACACCTCAATCTTTTCGCCTCGGTTCCTCTCAACCTTCTATTAATTTGCATCCCATGCAAACCCGAGCCAAATTCGGGATTATTAAACCTAAATATTTTGTCGATATGTCTTTCTATTGCTTTGTTGTTGCGTGATTGTGCATATATCATAACAACCAAAGGGTTTCAAATCGCTATCAAAGTTCCTCATTGGCTTTACTCGCAATGCGTGAGGAAATGGATGCTCTCCACTCTAATAACACATGGGAACTCGTTCAGCCTCTCCTAAAGATAACATAGTTGACTAGAAATGGGTATTTCGCACCAAGTTCAAGTCTCGATGGCACAATTGAAGCGTTATAAAGCCCTTTTGGTCGCCCAATGTTTTACCCAAATACCCGGTTTGACTTCTCTCATACTTTCAAAAGGTTGTTGTTAGAGCTTGCTAGAGTTCAGGTCATTTTGGCTATTGATGTACAACGTTGTTGGCCCTTGCATCACCGATGTCAAAAAAATGCCTTTCGCATGGCATCCTTGATAAACCAATCCTTATGGCTCAACCACCAGGGTTCATTGACCTCGCTTATCCGAATCATGTGTGCAAGATGAAAAAGGCCCTTTACGGCCTTCGCCAAGCTCCTCGTGCTGGTTTTGATCGTTTCACTCTTTTCTTATTTCCATTGGTTTTGTTCGTAGTAGGGCGGATACCTCTCTTTTCTTTTCTCATCGTCTTTGATTGCACCATCTTTTTACTCTTGTATGTTGATGATATTATCATTAATTGTAATGTCAAATCTGTTTTGCGAGCCATCATTCATCGTGTAAATAAAGAGTTTGTTTGTCAAGGATCTCGGTTCTCTCGCCACTTTCTCGGTCTCGAGATTTCTCACACTGCCAATGGCCTTTTCTTGGGTCAAGCCAAGTATGCTCACGACATACTCACTAGGGCTTCTCTCCTTGAGTCAAAGCCAATTTAGTACCTCACTATCACTCGTCTGGACATGTCGTATGTTGTCAACCATGTCAGCCAATTCCTCCATAGTCCAACGAATGATCATTTTTTGGCTGTCAAGCGAATTCTACGATATGTCAAGGGCACCATCCATTTTGGCCTCACATTCTCTCCTTCATCCGACTACTCGATTCTAGGCTATTCGGATGCGGATTGGGCCCATTGTGTGGACACGAGACGTTCCACGTATGGCTACTCCATATTCTTAGGAGGTAATTTTGTCTCCTGGAGTGCTAAAAAGCAGCAAACTGTAGCTCGATCAAGTTGTGAGAGTGAATATTCGTGCATTTGCCAACACTGCGCAAGAAATAATTTGGCTAACTCATTTGCTTCGTGAGCTACGTGCACTACCTCCCTCGCGACCTCTGCTTCTGTGTGACAATAAAAGTGTGTTGTTCTTGAGTCAGAATCCAATTGCACACAAACGAGCAAAACACATTGATATAGACTGCCATTTTATAAGGGAGCTCGTTGCCAGTCAGAAGCTAGTCACTCAGTTCGTTCCCTCCGAACTTTAGGTCACCAATATTTTCACCAAAAGTCTCCCTCGGCCTTCCTTCGAATTATTACGCTCCAAGCTTTGTGTTGATGAAAATCCCACACTTTGCTTGAGGGGAGGTAATAGAGAATATTCTGGAGACCAAGTCAAAGAATATTCTAGACACCAAATCACCTCAAATCAATCTTGATTTGGTGTAATTAATTTTGTAATTAAATGTTGTGATTTGTAATTAATGTTGTGATCTCATTCCTTGTAAAGTGGTGTACTCACATTATAAATTGTGGAAATTCTCTTCACCAATTCACGGTGAAATTAATCTAGTCTTCTATCTTTTACACTTGCTTAATGGGGTTCCTGATCTACAAGTTCCGAACAAGGCATCTGTCCATGTTTGATGCAATAGAGAGCTTCCTACGAAGTGACAACAAACTCATGCCAGTACGATACTCCTATTCAGACATAAAGAAGATGACGGGAGGTTTTCGAGAAAAACTTGGCCAAGGAGGATACGGTACTGTATACAAAGGAAAGCTTTGGAGTGGCTATGACGTTGCGGTAAAACTACTCGGAAAGCCCGGAGGAAATGGCCAAGACTTCATGAATGAAATTTCAACCATCGGAAGGATCCATCATGTCAATGTTGTGAAGCTAGTTGGATATTGTGCTGAAAGATCCAAGCGTGCACTTGTATACGATTTCATGCCTAATGGATCCCTTGACAAGTACATTTACAAAGAAGACGGTGTGAATTACTTGGACTGGCAGACTAAGTATGAGATTGCGATTGGAGTGGCTCGAGGGTTTGAGTATTTGCATCAAGGTTGTGACATCCAGATCCTGCATTTTGACATCAAGCCTCACAATATACTTCTCGATGATAAGTTTATTCCAAAAATCTCAGATTTTGGGCTAGCCAAATTTTACTCAATCGAGAAAAAACAAAGAACCTTGATTTGCGGCTAGAGGAACTATGGTGCTATGTTGCTCTCGAACTCATGAACGAGGTTTTGGCGAGTCTCTTACAAAGTTGATGTCTACGCTTTGATGTCGCTAATTGAAATGGTGTGCCTAAAGAAAGACTTGAGAGGAAACGATGAAAAATCTACCCAGTATTTCCCGGATTGGATATATGACAACATTGATCAAGGCGGGAACACTGAAATTGGGGAAATTGTTGAGGAAAACGAGAAAGATAATAATGGTGATAGGAGAAAAATTGCACGTAAGATGACGATAGTTGCATTGTGGTGCATACAGATGAGTCCCGACAATCGGCCTTCCATGAATAAAGTTTTGGAAATGCCGGAAAGTGAAGTTGAACACCGCAAATTCCTCGGCGTCTACTCAATCAACCCAAGTGGAATTAGATGAAGATCAAAGTTGGAGTACATATTCAACTGATTCTGCATCCTTTCTCTGTCATGAAGTTGCTCCCAGCTTCGAGATTACTGTTCAAGATTAATAAAGGAGTACGAGTTTTTTGTACAAAAATTGTACTAATGCATGATTTTTATGTATGTGTTTTCGTGTTGTCGATCATGGACCAACATGTGTAATAATTTTTACTTCCTAATTGTAAAACTAATAAATAAATGAAAAAAGCAGGTCACATCGGACTTTACTGGAAGACTTACAACTATCGAAGTTTGAAGTAAAAAATATATCAAATTTGTGTTAATTACGGAACGAAATTGAATTTAAGTCGAAATAAAAATAGGTGAAAGTCAAACTATTTTCCTTAAAATTTATGTCTCCAAAGTAGTAATATTAGCAATTGTCAATTGTTTGGAAATTAATCTATTTTTCAACATGCCAACTCTCTCTGATTAATGATACAAATTCAATCCATTTTGTCATGGCTGCATCATTTCTAGCTGAATTTCGCCCATATTCATTTTTGTCATGGCTGCTTCATTTCTAGCTAACACCATATTGGATGTGTTAGATGGAAACTGTTCAAGTCTTGAAACTTGAAACTTGAAGGTTGTAAATTTATTTTGAGTTTCTGATGTATTCTGTTAAAGTTGCATTTTTTGAGAGTTGATTCATGTCTACGATTGAGTTTCTTGCCTCTTTCGATCATTTTTGTGTTATTACGAATGGTAGCATAGTGTTGTTAACTATTTGTGGAATAAGAGAGAATTTATTGTATAATTCCTACATTATCTGCATATTTGTTGATATTATGAATATCCATTTGGTTTACTTCAGTTTGATGGAGCAAGTTAATCAATCTTAGTACATAAGTATATGATACGCAAGTGATGAACAAATTGGTTCATGAGTTGTTTAAAGTGTTTATAATCTGTTATAGTCTCGTTTGATTTACATCAAAAGTTGTTTGCAGCAACTTGGAAGTAGATTATAAGTCCCAAAAAATTGCCCACATTGCTTATGCTGCATTAGCTGTCGATAAGGAGGTAACATTGCACACTAAACTACCTAATAGTAGTTGTTATCTTGAATTACTTCTGAGATTTCGTATTGAACTTTGGTTGCAATATCAGTTACAGCCAGATAAGGTGAAAAGGCATATGTCGGTCTCCAACGGGAAGCTATCCGTGTAAGTATATTTATTTATGTGAACTTCCAAATCTCAATAGAAGATAGTTGATTGTTCTTGTGATCATAACATGTACAATTGTTTCTTGATGAATTTTAATCCAGTGTTCAGTTTATGAATTAAAGTTTTCCTACTTTACCTCGTTTATATGCAGTTGTTTTGAGGCAGTTGAAGCGAGATTTCTTCGTGCATCATACAGCACTTTTGTTGATGTTCTTACACTTGCAACCAAGACAATCGAAGAATTTGGTACTACCTTTTGATTCATATAGGTTCTCAGTGGCACTGAAAAACCATGGTACTTTGTCGGGCATGTTAACCTCATAATTGCACTGTGGATATTGCCTTTTGTGATATTTGGTTTGCTTTGATACTTACTCAAGCCTGGAGTATTTTGTAGGTGTTATTATTATCATTGATCTTTTTTTTTAATGATTAAGTAGGTTAGCTCATGGGCATAAGCAAAATTAAATTAGGTATATGAGAAGACATGTCTATTTTGCTCCAACGACCGTAACAGTTGTAAGAATGAATAAAAATTCTTTTCAACTACACACATGTGCAATTAAGCTCGATTGTGTTACGAGTCAAACTTAAGCTCGACCCTGATAGATCAACTAGAATCCACAATGCCACCGGCATATGGTAAGTCCTGCGATGAGCTAAAGATCATGTGTAGTTTGCACTTATAATAGACAATATGTTTTAATACTCAATAGTTGAACTTAATGGATCAATGTGGTGAAAATAAGCAATAAAGGTGAATAATGAGAAAAGCAGAATGGTAATTTGACATAACTGGAACATTCTATAAGGATATTTCCCCTACTGTAACATTATTCATATTTGAGTGGATTTTTTATTGGAATGTGATCTGTGGTGCATGAATAATCTATCCTTCATTATAAGTCTTTGCTAGTGCTCCCTCAAAAAAAAAAAAGGTCTTTGGTAGTGCTGGTGGTGCATCTTTTTGACAAGACCCTTTTGCTTGTGGAGAAGACTTGACCAATGTAGAAAATGCTTCTCAATTGCCTATTAAATTATAAAGCTCGTTTCTTCATTTCATTGGGAAACCATCTTTGTATTTAATCAACTACAAGCAATACAGTGATGAAGCTCACTCAAAATATCCTCCTCATAAGTTCATCTTTCTTCATTTTACTCCTAATTTCCTTTTACCAAACATGTCATGCAATGAATCCTCATATTTGTAGCCCTTCAGGCTGTGGCATTATTCGCAATATTAGCTTCCCTTTCCGACTCAAGGATGATCGCAAACACTGTGGTTATTCCGACTATGAATTAGCATGCGAAAACAATGTCACCTTAATCTATCTCAACTCCCAGAAATTCAAAGTCAAAGCAATCAATTACAACAACTGCACCATCAGGCTAGTTGATGCTTCCATAAACAATAATAACACCTGCTCTTTCCCCAACCATTCTTTATATTCATACAACTTCAGTGACAGTTATTCTTACAAAACACATAGATTTCTCAGATATGATCAACGCTTTGTTGATGTAGCTTGGCCTATAAATTTCATGAGCTGCCCACATCCATTGAATAACTCTTCCTTGTTAACGGATACTAATGCTTGTGCCAACAATTCGTCAAATAGCAGACATACTTATATAAAGGCCGGCCACATGAATGCCTCAGATGTAAGATACATGTGCAGAGTATACATGTTCGCGATGACATCCTGGAAATTTCAGGATTTAAAGAATGTAACGATTTCAGAAATCCATGAGTCTCTGCTCTATGGATTTGAACTCTATTGGGACTGGTATCCATGTAGCAAATGCAAACGAACACAATATTGCTCTCTTCATGAAGACAATACAGCAAGTTGCTACAATAGATCGGATCTCTATGCTCTCGTGACTATTGTGATGATAGGTGAGCTCCTACTTTATATTTCACATTCACCAAATCATGAGTGTGCTTCACTTTTACTCTTTGATGTTTTTTTTGTAAACAATACTTGAAATGCTTACAAGTAAATTATATCAGCAATTCTAATTTTGTCAACAACACTCTTTGCAGCTGTGGTATTGGTTGTATTTTTAGGGGTAAGTATTCCAACACAGATCATCCTTGCATTCACCTGCTTTTTCGGACTCTTATATCTATATCTCGGCGAATCTGTCGACCAAAGATCGTGTAAGAGTTGTACTCGTTTTCTGAAAACCAAGGATATATAACAAGTTGTTCTGTTGATTAACTTTGAATTCGAGCATATTTCTTTGTTATATTTTCCATCTTAGCTTGTCTGGTGTACTTGCGGTTGCATTGGAGCTCGCTTTTCTTGGGAGGCTTATAGGTGCGCATTTAATTAATGTTGAGTGCAGTAAAATTATCCATCTGTGATCCACATAACAGAATTTTAGATGAGGAAACAGATAACTTTAAGCGAGAAAACCCAATGTTTAAGTTCGAATTTATTATTTTCAAAGGAATCAAAGGTCATTATTACATTTTTTTTTTTTCCAGCGCTCGGCCTTGCAGCAAGGTTAATCATTGGGTTTATTTGCTTAATGGGGTTTCTGATCTACAAGTTCCGAACAAGGCATTTGTCCATGTTCGATGCAATAGAAAGCTTCTTACGAAGTGACAATAAACTCATGCCGGTCACGGTACTCCTATTCTTCCATAAAAGAAGATGACAGGAGGTTTTCAAGAAAAACTTGGTCAAGGAGGATACGGTACTGTCTACAAAGGAAAGCTTCGAAGTGGCTATGACGTGGCTGTAAAACTACTCGGAAAGCCCGGAGGGAATGGTCAAGACTTCATGAACGAAATTTCAACCATCGGAAGGATCCATCATGTCAACGCTATCAAACTAGTAGGATATTGGCGCAGAAAGATCCAAGCGTGCACTTGTATATGATTTCATGCCTAATGGTTCCCTTGACAAGTACATCTACAAAGAAGACGGTGTGAATTCCTTGGACCAAGACCAAGTATGAGATTGCGATTGAGTGGCTCGAGGGATTGAGTATTTGCATCGAGGTTGTGACATCCAGATCCTCGCATTTTGACATCAAGCCTCACAATATACTTCTCGATGATAAGTTTATTCCAAAAATCTCGATTTCGGCTAGCCAAATTTTACTCAACAGAGAAAAAAAAAGGACCCCGATTTGCACTTAGAGGAACCATAGGCTATGTTGCTCTTTGCCTCATCAACAGAGGTTTTGCAACTCATTTGCTTCTCTTACAAAGCCGATGTCTCTGATTTTTTGATGATGTTAATCGAAATGGTGTGCTTAAAGAAAGACTTGAGAGGAACGATGAAAAAATCTACCCAAAGATTTCCTGATTGGATATATGATCGCTTTTATCAAGGCAAGAACATTGAAATTGGAAAAAGCGGTGAGGAAATCGATCAAGATGATTGTATGGGGAAAATTGTGCGTAAGATGATAATAGTGGCATTGTGTTGCATACGAGATGAGTCCCGAAAATCGACCTTCCATGAATAAAGTGTTGGAAATGCCGGAAGGTGAAGTTGAACAATGCCAAATTCCTCATTCCCCCAACCACTCAATCACCCCAAATTGTGTTAGATGATGATCGAGTTTGACTTCATCTTCAATCGATTCTATATCTTTGATCCGCCATGAAGTGGTGCTCCCATTAGATCACCGCTCAAGATTATTAAAATTTGTAGCAAGCAAGAGTAATCTAGTTTTACATTCAAGAAATGTTTCAATGCATGTTTTTATATGTTGTTTATTATGGGCTAACATGTGTGTAATAATATTTCCTTTTTGATTGAATTTAATTGGGTTTTTGTTCCGATAAAACCTCTCTCTTCTTTATGTGAATGTTGTAGCCGCTTTATCTGGCTGATAGTGTTGTGAAATGTTCTAGTTAAATACTATACTATTTTCCAAGTTGTATAAACAACTTTTTGGGTGTGTTAGATGGAAAATGTTCGAGTCTTGAAACTTGAAGGTGAGTTTCGATGTATTCTACTCCTTGCCTCAACCAAATATGTTTTTGTGTTCTTACATAAGAGAAATTGCTATCTTGAATTCTTTGTGAGATTTTTGTATTGAACTTTTTGGTTGTGATATTAGATACAGCATGATAAGGTGAAAAGGCATATGTGATATGTCCATCTCCAACGGGAAGTCGTTCCGTAAGTATGTTTTAAGTGAACTTCCAAATCCCTTGAGGGTAGTTCATTCCTCCTATGATCATAACATTTTTTTTTCTACAAAAAGATTTGTTAAATTCAATCTAATATATAGTGTACGAATCATCAATGTTATCCTTACTTTACTTAAAGTTTATATGCAGCATGTGTTTTGAGGCGCTTGAAAGAGATTTCTTCATGCATCATTGATTCGGGTGAAAATTTGCATGATTTTATCGCTGCTCATTAATTATCTATTTTGATTTAATTTCATGATTTTATTACCTAATTTTTGCTAATTACACTTGATTTGGAGAAAAGTCGTGTTTTGTTATTTCGTAGGAAAATTGAGCATTTTTGGATACAAATCGCATGCCTAATTTTTTGTGAAGCCAAACGAAGGAAGAAATCGGTAGAAAAATCAAAGACAAAAAGAGAATAAATCAGACGGGCCAAATCAAATAAAAATTCATCATACTTGAAGGCCCAATATTCAGCCATTTAGTGGCCCATCAGCAGAGACCCATTTCAAGAATTAATGCATGCCCAAGTCGCGGCTCATCAGCCATTGCAATTTGCAAATTGAAGAAACGTTGACCAAATTAATTGAAAATAAAAAGAGGAAAGACAAGCTGGACCCCACGCCTATATATGCAATTTTCAGCAGCAAAGTAGAAGGACAAAGTCGCTATTACCAACTTTTTCAGCATTTTTTCTTCAGCGATTTTAAGCAACTGAGCCCCAATTTTCTTGTTTAATTGGTATTTGTGTTTCTACTCCTATTTGTGTGTTTAATTTCTTTGAAAGCATGTTGTTAGTGTACATAATATAATAGCATGACTTATTTGATTTTTGTTATTTCTATTTTCATTGTTAATTGGGGTAAGATCGAGATATTTATTTCATTAATAGATCTTTTTTTAATTGACACCACCCAATTTATTATGAGTTTTGGTGAGAGAGGATTAACTATTTTGGGAGGGTAGAAATGATCTTGGGTGTTTTTTTATTATTGAGCTGCATTACACTACCTTTTCGGTTGCATTATTTTTAGGTAGAAATACATGCTACATATAATTAAAACCCGATCTAAAAAGGTATAAAATACCGCTATTGAACATGGGGATATAAAATAGGGCGTTGATAGATGGCCATTTTTAACCGCTATCATATCCGCCTACGACAGCGGTTTTTACCCGCTATTGTATGTCCAGAAAACCGATGTCATAAGCTGTTCATGATTAACCTCATAAAACCTATAACAGCGGTTAGGTCCACCTGCGGTAGCGGTTTTTCAACCGCTATAATAGGTACTTATTATAGCGGTTAAAAACAGCTATTAAATCTCTTTTTTTTAAAAAAAAATCTGAAATAGTAATTTGCAAATTTAATTTGAAGTGACAATAAATTATCATAAAAATATCAACCAACCCAAAAATTCACAACAATACCAACCAATCATCATAATATTATTCAAATACATTACAACATCTTCATAAATTCAACTACTTTTTACATAACAATGTTGTGTCCATGTACACTTTCATGAGCCAAGATCCGAAATTTGATATCCACACCATCGTCCTTTCAATTTTTAGACATCTTATTTCACTGAGAACAATTCTCACAAACACCCTTATTAGAGGCAAACGGTGAATTTCCTGCAAAATATATAATTTTGATACAAATGAAGGATCAAATATTTAATTAGTTCGATATATTTTATGAAACAAGTGCAAGAAACCAAACTCTCAATATTCTAAGTTTCTTTCAGAAAAACTTAAGCTGAATGAACTTTGTTTTGGACTAGGAGAATAGTAAGTGTTCATATATTATATATTTATTAGAGGATGTGAAACAGGGGAAAGGACAACTATGACCTAAACCAAAATGCTAAACATCCAATACCTGTAATAGAGCATTGACTTCATGAATGCTTTCGATCTGACCCTCGACAAAATGATGACACCATGATGCTTATCTAAAGAAGAAAAATAAAAGAACATCAGGAAGTAATAAATCTTCATAATGATTGTGATGTCAAAAAGTGTGAGCTTTGATGCAGCTGCCTTTTCAGCAAGAATGAGTTAGTCAAAGACATAAAAAAATTCAAAATAAAATGATGGAATGGGTTAATATGTAGCAAGCAAATCACTGTAACTATTGAAAAGCTTAGCTGCAGTGTCATAGCCATAACTTTTATAACAAAAGTTGACCAAAAGCATTTGAACATGTACTGTGATTCATTTTATCCTAACAATCAGCTTTACTGATGTAAAAAACTAAGATATATATCAAGGAAAGATGCACACGATGCAAAATTGACCATAAAAGAGACAAGACAATCGATAAAAGGATCTTTTATTCCACCACTTTATAGATTCTGCTATCAAAATATCCACCAAAGATTTAGGCATTCTGTTTTATTTATCCTAGGCATCAAAGATCATTATTCCATTCTGTCTTTCTAATTTTATTTTCCAGTGCTCGGCCTTGCTGTAAGGTTAATCATCGAGTTTATTTGCTTAATGGGGTTTCTGATCTACAAGTTCCGAAGAAGGCATCTGTCCATGTTCGACGCAATAGAAAGCTTCCTAAGAAGTGACAACAAGCTCGTGCCAATAAGGTACACATATTCAGACATAAAGAAAATGACTAGAGGTTTTCGAGAAAAACTAGGCCAAGGAGGATACGGTACTGTTTACAAAGGAAAACTACGAAGTGGCCGTGATGTAGCTGTAAAGCTATTGGAGAAGGTCGGAGCAAATGGGCAAGACTTCATGAATGAAATTTCAGCCATTGGAAGGATCCATCATGTTAATGTTGTGAAACTAGTTGGATATTGTGCAGAAAGATCAAAGCGTGCCATTATATATGATTTCATGCCTAATGGTTCCCTTGACAAGTACATCTACAAAGAAGACAACATGAATTCCTTGGATTGGCAAACCAAGTATGAGATTGCGATTGGAGTGGCTCGAGGGATTGAATATTTGCATCGAGGTTGTGACATCCAAATCCTGCATTTTGACATCAAGCCTCACAATATACTTCTCGACAATAAGTTTATTCCAAAAATCTCAAATTTCGGGCTACAGATATGAGAATTCGTTGTTTGGTTATTTGCACGAGATGTTTGAAGAAGGGAGATTAGTAGTAAAATAAAGAGAGATGAGCAACATTTGAGGAGGAGATTTTGAGTGATAGTCATCAATACAATGATTGTATTGGAATCAAATATGGATCGATCGAGCTTCACAATTTTAAAGCTAATTAGTTTGATTTTGTCTTCTCAGAAAGGGACAAGTCTAAATAGTGAAGGAGATATTTAGTTGTAGCATATAGACTATACTTGTGGAGGAGACTTGATCATTCTTACACCAAATTTTACAACACCTATTATATTCTACCGTAGCAGAGGTTCATGTGACACTCAGACTAATTTCAAACAATTGCTAATTATTACAATTTGGAGCAGGAATATAAAGACTTTTGGTATCAAATATTTTTCTGATACTCATCCGATACCTATACCCCCATCCTAAAGACCTATTATTATTTACTAAAAAATCTTGAACTTTAGTATCAGAAAATCATTTAGTACTCGGGTGATGGTATCAACTTTTTTTGATACAATATTATATTTATCGTATCTGAGAAAAAGAGTTCCGATACTAAAGACTTGAACTCTTTAGTATCAGAAAGTACTTTAGTATCAAATAGTGGTATCAAATTCTTTTGATACAACATTATATTTATGGTATCAGTACATATTTTCTAATACTAAAAAACCAACTTTTCATATCAAGTTTTATGTCGTCTAGAGGCACATATTACGCCACCAAACTGTGGCTTCTGGAAAATTTTCTCGATAATATTGGAATCATCATGCTCAGAAAGAATCTACCAGCTGAAAAAAAAAAAAAAAAAAATTAAAAGCGATCACTAATTAGCACACCGTCAAAAATAGTGGACACAATTAATCTTATATATCGCCATCCAAAAATGCACCCTTGTGCCAGTTCCTAATGATTGACAACACAAAGGATTATTTAATGTTTTTTTTTTTTTTTGACAGCAGAATTATTTAATGTTAAATGTACAGTTAATACGAGAATTATTAATGGTGTATCTTTTAGGTACACAACAAACAACAACGTAACTTTAAACTTAAGTATTTGACAACAAGAATTCATGGAGAAACATACTCAGGAAGCCCATGCTATGCTCTCTAAAAATATCAGCACCAAACAGAGAAATCAATGTTTATTGATAATAAATATTTTTGGAGTTTAATATGAAAGCTTAAATAGATGCAAGGTGTCTGCATTAAAAAATCCCGTAATACTTTATTGCTAAACAGATTTAAATCACATGTATAATGAAAGGGTGGATACCATCAAGCAAGAATCAAGTCCAACCTCAGCAAGGCTATTGAATAAATGCTGCCAACAAGTGGGGATTACTGTCATGTAATCCAAGAAAAACAAGTTGAATAACATTTATGTTTTACCAAAGAATGATTGAAAAAAGTCATATTTTGAGACATGCTACAATTTTGATGGACATACTGATTCATGAGGTGCCATCTATATTTCATGCCTACAATTCACAAGTCATAAGGAAGTTCTGGAATCTCAAGAGGACACTACTTATTCTTGAAAAGAAAACAAGAATCCCAAATGTAGAGACGTGCTTCCCCTCCGATATATTGTCTGCTTACAAACATACCCATTATTTTTAAATAGACAATCAATTACTTAAGTTACAATATAATATAATGCAAAGATTATATTATAACAAAATAATGCAATAAATTTTGTAATTGTAGGCAAACGTAAGTGCTTACCAAGTTTACAATACATAGATGATCAGAAACTGGCAAAGTAATGTTCTAGTGGACCAAAAAACTCACATCTGTGACTGGGATTACATTAAAGTAGAGAATGATAAAGGAAGAGTATGGATTTTTAAATATGCAAGAGCAATGCACGCAACTCCACCTTGTGTAATGGATGTCAAAGTTTTGATTGCATGTAGGAAGGTCATGATTGTCCTCTTCCAAGCCAATATAGCTGCATGTAAACTACCGCGCTCATCATCTCCGCGATGAGCTTCAACTTCTTAAACGTGGTTCATCCAGTGTTGCTGAATATGGCCGCGCCTTCAAAAGCCTATGTGATCAGTTGGCAGCAACGGGCCACCCTGTGACGGACGTGGATAAGGGTCACTGGTTCCTTTGGGGCCTTGGCCCTAACTTTCGGGCCTTCGCCGATCTGCGTATGACCTTGCTCCCGATTGATACGTGGACACCTGTGCTTCCGCCCACATGACGTCTTCTCCAAACAGCCTAGACACCTTTGAGACTTATACTAGTAATGGTCGTGTCATCGTCGGTAATGGTGACGCTTTACCTAT
This sequence comes from Stenogyne calaminthoides, assembly GCA_037126765.1. NCBI lineage: Eukaryota > Viridiplantae > Streptophyta > Magnoliopsida > Lamiales > Lamiaceae > Stenogyne > Stenogyne calaminthoides. The sequence goes on from JBBCBC010000057.1 coordinate 510,483, forward strand.
TTCTCACTTTGGTTCTAAATTTGTCAATAATAGTTTGCCTTTGCTAGACGTACTTGTTGTCCCACATATTACTAAAAACTTGATTTCTATAACTAAATTGACTATGGACTTGCCTGTTGATGTTTTGTTCTCAAATGATTCTTTTGTCATTCAGACGCGAAAAAGGAGATACTGGCAAGGGGCCGATGTAAAGATGGCCTCTATGTTTTGGAACATGGCTCCCCTGCATTGATTGTTGCTTTATATTCTAGTGTTTCTAAGTCGTCTTTTGAGTTATGACATAATCGTTTAGGACATATTTATGTTTCCATTATTCAGTTGCTTAATAAATTGGGTCATTTGGCTGTTACATCTGTTTTGTCAAAACCCACCATTTGTCCTTCTTGTCAATTAGCGAAAAGTAAACGCTTACCCTTTTCTTTAAATGAAAAACGTGCATTAAGTGTGTTGGATTTGGTTCATTGCGATTTATGGGGCCCTGCCCCAGTTAACTCTCATGATGGATTTCGATATTATGCTCTTTTTGTTGATGATTATTCCCGCTTTTCTTGGTTGTATCCATTACGTGCTAAGTCTGATTTTTTTGATGTGCTTAAACGTTTTACCTATCTTGTGAGTAATCAATTTAACACTACAATAAAAGTTTTTCAAAGTGATGGTGGAACTGAGTTTACCAATTCTCAAGTTCTTGAATTCTTTGTTGAACGTGGTGTCTTGCATCATTTTTCTTGTCCATACACTCCTCAACAAAATGGTCGCGCTGAGCGCAAACATCGTCATATAACTGAAACTGGTTTATCTATGCTCTTTCATGCTCATGCACCCATTACTTATTGGATGGATGCTTTCACCACAGCTGTTTATACTATAAATAGGTTGTCATCCCCCTTACTTGATAATAAATCTCCTTTTGAATTGTTGTTTGGTTCGATTCCTACTTATGCGAATTTCAAAGTCTTTGGTTGTCGAGTTTTTCCATATCTTCGTGATTATGCTCCTAATAAACTGGCACCTTGTAGTCAACCATGCATTTTCTTAGGATATAGTAGCATGCATATGGGTTTTTCGGTGTTTTGATCCCGTTGCTTCAATTTACATTACTACTCGTCATGGTCAATTTGATGAGTCTTGTTTTCCTTTTCGCTAATACTACTAATTCCTCCGCCGACGCCTCTACTCTTGAGTTTTCTCAATTTCTTAAGCCACAGATTGCAATACCTCCCCAAACCTGCCAACTAGTAAATCACCGTCTTCATCGTAACATGTTCCGCCTTCTTGTGGCCCATGTCTTGATTCCGAGCCAACATCTTTTGGCAATTTATCTTCGTTTGTTGCTCCTTTTTAGTCCAAATGGCGATGTACTGTTGAGCTGTTACAATGGGCGATGTCCATTCAAATTTACATGCTGTTGATCCGCTTTACCACGGTGGATACCCAACCCAATGTCACCAACGTCGTGCCATCTACTCCATCGCAGCCCAATCTTTGCCTCGAAGTTCCTCTCAACCTTCTATTAATTTGCATCCCATGCAAACCCGAGCCAAATCCGGATTATTAAACCTAAATATTTTGTCGATATGTCTTCTACTTTGCTTCTGTTGGTTCTTCATTATGCGTATCCTAGGGAACCAAAGGGTTTCAAATCGCTATCAAAGTTCCTCATTGGCTTTCTCGCAATGCGTGAGGAAATGGATGCTCTCCACTCTTAATAACACATGGGAACTTTCCCGCTCTCTCCAAAGATAACGTAGTTGACTCGAAATGGGTATTTCGCACCAAGTTCAAGTCCGATGGCACAATTGAGCATTATAAAGCCCGTTTGGTCACCCAATGTTTTACCCAAATACCCGGTTTGACTTCTCTCATACTTTCAGCCCGGTTGTTAGAGTAACTTCTGATTCGTGTCATTTTGGCTATTGATGTACATCGTTGTTGGCCTTGCTGCGTCACCGATGTCAAAAACGCTTTTCTGCATAGCATCCTCGATAAACCGGTCCTTATGGCTCAGGCCACGGGGTTTCATTGACCCTCGCCATCCGAATCATGTGTGCAAGATGAAAAAGGCCCTTTACGGCCTTCGCCAAGCTCCTCGTGCTTTTGGTTTGATCGTTTTTTATTTTTTTTATTTCCATTGGTTTTGTTAAATTGTAGAGGCGGATACCTCTTTTTTTTCAAAATCGTCTTTTGATTGCACCATCTTTTTACTCTTGTATGTTGATGATATTATCATTAATTGTAATGTCATCTGTTTGCGGCCCCCTCATTCATCGTGTAAATAATGAGTTTCTTTGTCATGGATCTCGGTTCTCTTGATACTTTCTCGGTCTCGAGATTTCTCCTGACCGCCAATGGCCTTTTCTTGGGTCAAGCCAAGTATGCTCACGACATACTCACTAGGGCTTCTCTCCTTGAGTTAAAGCCAATTTAGTACCTCACTATCACTCGTCCAGACATGTCGTATGCTGTCAACCATGTCAGCCAATTCCTCCATAGTCCAACGAATGATCATTTTTTGGCTGTCAAGTGAATTCTACGATATGTCAAGGGCACCATCCATTTTGGCCTCACATTCTCTCCTTCATGCGGATTTGGCCCATTGTGTGGACACGAGACGTTCCACGTATGGCTACTCCATATTCTTAGGAGGTAATTTTGTCTCCTGGAGTGCTAAAAAGCAGCAAACTGTAGCTCGATCAAGCTGTGAGAGTGAATATCGTGCATTTGCCAACACTGCGCAAGAAATAATTTGGCTAACTCATTTGCTTCGTGAGCTACGTGCACTACCTCCCTCGCGACCTCTGCTTCTGTGTGACAATAAAAGTGTGTTGTTCTTGAGTCAGAATCCAATTGCACACAAACGAGCAAAACACATTGATATAGACTGCCATTTTATAAGGGAGCTCGTTGCCAGTCAGAAGCTAGTCACTCAGCTCGTTCCCTCCGAACTTCAGGTCGCCGATATTTTCACCAAAAGTCTCCCTCGGTCTTCCTTCGAATTATTGCGCTCCAAGCTTTGTGTTGATGAAAATCCCACACTTTGCTTGAGGGGAGGTAATACAGAATATTCTGGAGACCAAGTCAAAGAATATTCTAGACACCAAATCACCTCAAATCAATCTTGATTTGGTGTAATTAATTTTGTAATTAAATGTTGTGATTTGTAATTAATGTTGTGATCTCATTCCTTGTAAAGTGGTGTACTCACATTATAAATAGTGGAAATTCTCTTCACCAATTCACGGTGAAATTAATCTAGTCTTCTATCTTTTACACTTGCTTAATGGGGTTCCTGATCTACAAGTTCCGAACAAGGCATCTGTCCATGTTTGATGCAATAGAGAGCTTCCTACGAAGTGACAACAAACTCATGCCAGTACGATACTCCTATTCAGACATAAAGAAGATGACGGGAGGTTTTCGAGAAAAACTTGGCCAAGGAGGATACGGCATCAGATACAAAAAGAAAGCTTTGGAGTGGGCTATGACGTTCTGTAAAAACTACTCGAAAAAGCCCGGAGGAAATGGTCAAGACTTCATGAATGAAATTTCAACCATCGGAAGGATCCATCATGTCAATGTTGTGAAGCTAGTTGGATATTGTGCTGAAAGATCCAAGCGTGCACTTGTATACGATTTCATGCCTAATGGATCCCTTGACAAGTACATCTACAAAGAAGACGGTGTGAATTACTTGGACTGGCAGACCAAGTATGAGATTGCGATTGGAGTGGCTCGAGGGATTGAGTATTTGCATCAAGGTTGTGACATCCAGATCCTGCATTTTGACATCAAGCCTCACAATATACTTCTCGATGATAAGTTTATTCCAAAAATCTCAGATTTCGGGCTAGCCAAATTTTATTCTACTGAGAAAAAGACAGTGACCCCGACTGCAGCTAAAGGAACCATAGGCTATGTTGCTCCCGAACTCATGAACAGAGGTTTTGGCAGAGTCTCTTACAAATTTGATGTCTACAGTTTCGGGATGCTGCTAATCGAAATGGTGTGCCTAAAGAAAGACTTGAGAGGAAACGATGAAAAATCTACCCAAGATTTCCGGATTGATATATGACAAAGATTGATCAAGGCGAACACCGAATTGGGGAAATTGTTGAGGAAAACGAAAAGATGATAATGGTGATAGGAGAAAAATTGCACGTAAGATGACGATAGTGGCATTGTGGTGCATACAGATGAGTCCCGACAATCGGCCTTCCATGAATAAAGTTTTGGAAATGCTGGAAAGTGAAGTTGAACACCTGCAAATTCCTCAGCGTCCTACTCAATCAACCCAAGTGGTATTAGATGAGGATCAAAGTTGGAGTACATATTCAACTGATTCTGCATCCTTTCTCTGTCATGAAGTTGCTCCCTGCTTCGAGATTACTGTTCAAGATTAATAAAGGAGTACGAGTTTTTTGTACAAAAAGTGTACTAATGCATGATTTTTATGTATGTGTTTTCGTGTTGTCGATCATGGACCAACATGTGTAATAATTTTTACTTCCTGATTGTAAAACTAATACATAAAAGAAAAAAGCAGGTCACATCGGACTTTACTGGAAGACTTACAACTATCGAAGTTTGAAGTACAAACATATCAAATTTGTGTTAGTTACTGAACGAAATTGAATTTAAGTCGAAATCAAAATAGGTGAAAGTCAAACTATTTTCCTTAAAATTTATGTCTCCAAAGTAGTAATATTAGCAATTGTCAATTGTTTGGAAATTAATCTATTTTTCAACATGCCAACTCTCTCTGATTAATGATACAAATTCAATGATGAGTGTGTCATCAAAAAAGAACCCAACCATCTCCATTTTGTCATGGCTGCATCATTTCTAGCTGAATTTCGCCCATATTCATTTTTGTCATGGCTGCTTCATTTCTAGCTAACACCATATTGGGCTTTGTTATATATATTTTGATATTAAGGGTGTGGCCCATTTTATTTCATTTATAGTGGGCTCTGCCATGAATGGTAAGATATACAATAAAAACAAAATAATACGTGGTGTTAAATTTAGTGCTGAATTATCAAATCTCCTCCACAACTACAAGTATAGGCTATGCTACAACTAAAAACCTTATTCACTATTTAGATTTGTCCCTTTCACACAAGACTGAAATTGGGTTTAATAGTCATGTGAAGCCCCATCTTTGATTCCAATGCAACAATCATGAAGATCACTGAAAACCTCTTCCTCATATGTTGTTCATCTCTCTTCATTTTAGTCCTAATTTCCCTTCTTCAAACATCTCAGGCAACAAATTCTCATATTTGTAGCCCTTCTTCCTGTGGCATTATTCGCGATATTAGCTTCCCTTTCCGACTCAAACATAACCCCAAACACTGTGGAATTCCCGACTATGAATTATCATGCGAAAACAACTTCACCTTACTCCATCTCAACTCCCAAAAATACCAAGTGAAAGCAATCAATTACGACAACTTCACCATCAGGCTGGCTGTTGCTTCCATAAACAATACCAACATCTGCTCTTTCCCCACCTATTCTTCATTACCATACACCTTCAGAAACGGTTATCCTTACGACACAGAAAGATATCACGGATATGATCTACGCTTTCCTGAGGTAGCTTGGCCTGTAAATTTCATGAGCTGCCCACATCCGTTGAACAACTCTTCCTTGTTAACGGATACTAATGAGTGTGCCTCAAATTCATCAAATAGCAGACATACTTATATAAAGGCCGGCCACATGAAGGCCTCAGATGTAAGACACATGTGCAGAATAGACGCCATAGCAATGACATCTTGGAAATTTGAGGATTTGAAGAATGTTTCGGTTTCAGAAATCCACGACTCTCTGCTCTATGGATTTGAGCTATCTTGGTTGAGGTACCCCTGTAGCATCTGCACAGATAAACCATTCTGTGTTCTTCATAAAGACCATACAGCCAGTTGCGACGAATCGCCTGGCCTGATTGCTTTCATCATAGGTGTGCTCCTAATTAATTTACACCAATCATGATTCATGTTCAATTCATTAGGCAAAGAGTTTGCAATTCTAATTTTGTCAACAACACTCTGTGCAGTTGTGGCATTAGTTATGGTATTTATAGGGGTGAGCATTCCAGCAAAGATCATCCTTGGATTCACCTGTATTTGTGGGGTCTCATTACCTCTTTACCTACGGGACTGGTCTTTCGAATCTTTCCAGTCTTTCGACCTAGATCGGCGTAAGAGTTATAAGCAAGGATAACACTGTTAATTAACTCTGAATTCCAGCATATTTCTTTTTATATTTTCCATCTTAACTTGTCTGGTGTACTTGCAGTTGGACTGGGTGTAGCGGGGATTGGAATGTATGCAGGTGAGCTCTTAATTTATGTTGCATGCAGTAAACTTATTGTGATCCATATAATAAAAATTCAGATAAGGAAACAGATAACTTTAAGCAAGAAAAACCCAATAGTCATAAGTACATTCGGTTTTATTTTTCCAAGGCATAAAAGGTCATTATTCCATTTTGTCTTTCTAATTTTATTTTCCAGTGCTCGGCCTTACTGCAAGGTCAATCGTTGGGTTTATTTGCTTAATGGTGTTTCTGATCTACAAGTTCCGAAGAAGGCATCTGTCCATGTACGATGCAATAGAAAGCTTCCTACGAAGTGACAACAAACTCGTGCCAATAAGGTACTCCTATTCAGACATAAAGAAAATGAATAGAGGTTTTCGAGAAAAACTAGGCCAAGGAGGATACGGTACTGTTTACAAAGGAAATCTACGAAGTGGCCGTGATGTAGCTGTAAAGCTATTGGAAAATGCGGCTGGAGCAAATGGGCAAGACTTCATGAATGAAATTGCAACCATTGGAAGGATCCATCATGTTAACGTTGTGAAGCTAGTTGGATATTGTGCAGAAAGATCCAAGCGTGCACTTGTATATGATTTCATGCTTAATGGTTCCCTTGACAAGTACATCTACAAAAAAGATAGCATGAAATCCTTGGACTGGCAAACCAAGTATGAGATTGCGATTGGAGTGGCACGAGGGATTGAGTATTTGCATCGAGGTTGTAACATCCAGATCCTGCATTTTGACATCAAGCCTCATAATATACTTCTCGATGATAAGTTTATACCAAAAATCTCAGATTTCGGGCTAGCCAAATTTTACTCAACGGAGAAAAAGACAGTGACCTTGACTGCAGCTAGAGGAACTACAGGCTATGTTGCTCCTGAACTCATCAATAGAGGTTTCGGCAGAGTCTCTTGTAAAGTTGATGTCTACAGTTTCGGGATGTTGCTGATCGAAATGGCGTGCTTGAAGAAAGACTTGAGAGGAAACGATGAAAAATCTACCCAGTATTTCCCGGATTGGATATATGACAGCATTGATCAAGGCGGGAACACTGAAATTGATCAAGATGATTGTTTTACGGCATCTTCAATCGATTCTATATCTTTACCGATAAAGGTGGCCCATGGGGATTTGATTTAAGGGTAAGTGAAGACATGTTCTTCTGCTCCAACAACAGTAACATTTGTAAGAATATTTAAGGTATGTAAGTAAGGTTGACGGCATTCCTCGTCAAGCTCCGGCTCGATCACGAAAGCATGATCGTGTTTGAGTCGAGCTCAACTTAAAAACGATAATATATCACACTTCTTATCAAGCTTATGTTCATCACTACTGATATATATCAACTAAAATCAACAACGCAACGAGCTAAAGATCATGTTCGGATCATGTTCATGTATAGTTCGCACTTATAAATTATAATAGTCAATATCTTTAATAAATTAACTTGAATCAATTTGGTGAAGATAAACTAAAAGTGAATACTGAGGAAAACAAAATGGCTGGACCGTTGAACAAGGATATTTCCCCTACATAAAATTAACATTCATCATCCTTTTCTTCATTCATCAAAGAGAACAGTCATCTCAATCAAAAAATAATCACATGGCTTATGTAACCAGATCAAAGCACGTCAAAAACATGTAAAAGAAAACACAAGGTAGCTTAAATTATTTCAATTCAATCCCAAGAAGGGTTTCAAATATATAGATATGTGATAAAGCTTCGAATATATATACATAGGCACAAATCAACCAGTCCATAAAACTGCTTAAAGACAACGTAATTTGCAACACACTTTCAAACAAAGTATTGTCACACTTTCTTCAAGCAAAATATTGGCATACTTATCTTCAAACAGAATTTTAACATTCAGAGTTCCAGCAAATTATGCAGGCACCCAATATACTAGTTTAATTAAAGCACTAATTACAAGTTTTTATTAATTTTAATAATAATTATTTTCTCAAATAAGAACTAATTACAAGTTTTTATTAGTTTTAATAATAATTATTTTCTCAAACAAGAACTAAAAAATAAAATTACGAGATAATGACTCATACAAAATAAATATTACGTATTTTTAACGAAAATTACAACAATTATGGTTATCATATTTTATATGTACGCATGTATCTTCTAATATTTTATATAACATAATTTAATTTTAAATAAATAAATTATTTTGAAAAGAATATCTCAATGCCCTTTAATTTAATTGAAAAAAATAATTTTAAAATTTAATAATACATGGCATAAATCATTAATTATTTAAATGTATTAATTTAATTGAAAGAAAGAAAAAATAATAGAAAATATAATAATATAAAGTATTATTGTTGGAGAAGATTTTTAATATAGAGTACTATGTACTTCAAAATGGAGGATAAAAAACTCCAAACTAAAGATCCTTGTTGGAGATGCCCTTACCCCTTAAAGTGTACTTCTCACTTTAAGACAAAAACTTGTAGGCTGCGTTTGTTTTGGAATTTAAGTGTGTGGGGCAAGTTAAGGTTTTAGAATCTAGAAATTTAGAATCCTTGATGAATAGTAAATGTATGTGTTTTTTTGGGATTTGAGTAGTATGAAATTTAACTTTATGTCAAATCAATGTTTAATAATGATTGATGTTATATTATTATATTATATTGAGAAGAGTAATATTGTGTTTAAAGTGTGATGTATTGGGAAGAGTAACAATAATAAATTTTACAGGTATTTTGTAACACCCCGAAAATTTCAAGTTAGTTATATTATTTTTAAAGCATTCATCAAGATAAAAATTTTTCAATATTTCTAAAATTCAAATTTATCTTTTAATATTTACAAAATATTTGCATTCTAAATATTTTTCTAAAAGAAATCCTCAATTTCTACACATGCGTAAGCGCGCCTGTTTCACAAGCTAAAAGTATAATTTCTTGCATATTGATTTTAAAATAAAGTTTTCAAGCCTTGTCTTTATTTTTCTAATTAAAAGGCATACATGATGCATCGTTTTATCTTAAATCAATTTCAAAATCATCCACCAAAAAAATTTGATATCCGTATTTTATTTATTTAAAATTTAAGATTATTTATTTTACGTAACAAAATTCAGCAAAAGACATATTTTAAAATTCATATATATCTACAAAAATCAAATCTCAAGATTTTCATGATAAATTCAAATCCCAATTTTCACTAACAAAATTATATTTTCCTCTCTATAAATAAAGGTCTTCTTCTTTTGAAATCAAAACACGTAGAAAAATATTATTTCATACTTTTCACAACTCCTGGATTTTTTCTCAACAAGGATTAAAGTAATTTCGTAGCATGCATCTGCATCCACGATATGAACTTAAGGTGTGGATTCTTTGTCTTTATTAAATATTTCGTATGAATAAATTGTTTATGTGCAATATAATATGGCGTGACATATATGATAAATTATTTTTCATGAGCGTGATTTGATTTGATGAATGAAACTATAATAAAATTATTGTAAAAAGAAAGTTACGAAAGTCCAGGGGCTGCAAAGAGGCCTGGGACTGCAAAGAGGTCCTCAGGGAATCTATAGACTGCAAAGAGGTCTTTGGGGGAACTGTCGTGCACATAGCCCGAGACTGCAAAGAGGTCCTCAGGGAACCTATAGACTGCAAAGAGGTCTTTGGGGAACTGTCGTGCACATAGCCCGAGACTGCAAAGAAGTCTTCGGGAGACCCAGTGGGATTGCAAAGAGATCCTTGGGAAAACCATTAAGCATAATTTATTATATTGATTGTCCATAATTATAATGAAAAGCTTTATGTGATAATTTGTGAATGACATGATTATATGTGGATGAACACTTTACTTATATGTTATATTTAATCTTGATAAGATAACCGCACTGAGCTAGTGGTTTTGCTCATACCATACATTTTAATATTTTTCAGATTAAGAAACATTTTTCAGATTAAGAAGGAGACATTTTTCAGATTAAAAAACATTTTTCAGATTAAGAAGGAGTGCGGTGGTATTTGTAATAGGGGTAGGCATTCCAGCAAATATCATCCTTGGATTCACCTGCTTTTTTGGGCTCTCATTTCTTTCCATATGGTCATGGTCTTTCCAGTCTTTTGACCTAGATAAGCGTAAGCATTATTACTCTTCTTTGTCCCATTTTCTGAAACCAAGGATAACAAGTCGTTCTGTTAATTAACTCTGAATTCCAGCATATTTCTTTTTCATATTTTACATCTTAGCTTATCTGGTGTACTTGCAGTTGCATTGAACCTCTTGTTTCTTGGGATGTCTATAGGTGCGCATTTAATTAATGTTGAGTGCAGTAAAATTATCCATCTGTGATACACATAACAAAATTTTAGATGAGGAAACATATAACTTAAAGCAAGAAAACCCAATGTTTACGTTCGAATTTATTATTTTCAAAGGAATCAAAGGTCATTATTGCATTCTTTTTTCCAGTTCTCAGCCTTTTTTCAAAGATTTGGAAATTCAAAAGTCAATCTGTAAACCTTTTTTTCATTGGGTAGCGGGTTTCACTAGCATTGATACTATCCTTCTCAATTATACACGTCTCTCAAAGATAATTTAGCCGAGATAATTTAGCCAATTGTATTGTCATGCTATTCAACACGTGATCCCAAGTCACAATAATATGGCAAGAATATATACTGTTATCATCGGAATAAAGAGGGTTACTGAATTACTTGGATAATGATCATTTATATTTGGATTGATGCCTATGGAGCTCTCCGAATGAATGCATGTACCAAAAATACGTGTTCGACTGTTAGTACATGCATTCAGAGAGCTCTATATGCGCCATCTGATTCGCTCTTGCTAAATCTGGTCTATCGTAGCTTCGGACGGCCTCAACGTTTAAATTTACGATATTGAGTTGCCCGTTGATGTTATTCAACCTAACCCCTCTAAACAAAAACAATACGTCTATCGCTTCGTACATCTTCACACCACAAAAGCGACTAGCCAATGTATCATTTGTATTTGAATTGATGAATGTTTCAGTTGCAATACATAATCAAGTCCGGGCACTTTCTTTACCACGTCTTTACTACGTGGCAAGAAAGGACCACGTCTTTACTACGTGGCAAGAAAGGATAAATATATTGTAATTGATATTAAATGAGGATCAAAGTTGGAATACATATTCAATTGATTCATCATCAACCATATTAGATGGTGATGAAAGTTGGAGTACATATTCAACTGCTTTTGTATCTGATTTGCATCTTTGTCCATGATGATGAAAGTTGGAATACATATTCAACTGATTGTGTATCTAATTTGAATCTTTGTCCTTCATGATGTTGCTCCCTGCTTCGAGATTATAATACAAGATTTATAAAGTTGAAATTATGAATGTATTTACAATGTGTTTGTTTGTCCTAAAAAGAACACATTTTTTTCTAAAAAATCTTATGTTTTTAATAATTTTGTTTAAAAAGCTTTATAAGTTTAAGTTGTTGATCCCAATTGGAATTTAATTTTGGCTCGTCATCAAATTTAAAACTTGAGAGCAGTTAATGCTATAATATAATGCATTCATTTGGGTTAAAGAATATTCTAATGTGTTTCAATTTGGTTATTTAACAATACATTTTATTCATAATGATATAAATTTGAAGGATGCAATTTGTTATGTGAAATTGTGGAATTGAACAAGTTTAAGGGAATGTGCAAATTAGATGAGGATGAGTGAGTCAGCCCCATCGTGTCACACTTCCACTTTCGATTACTTCACATCCACAAAATCTTTTTTTTTCCATTTTTTTTTGGATAAAAGCCATAAATTCAACCAATCATTTCGAATTGTGCCACACAAAGAATGTTGTCGTTACATCTAACCCAAATTTTATTTAACAAAATTCCGTCTAAGAATTGTTTAACAAAGGGTTTCAAGTTTCAACTACACTTTTATATACTGTCTTTGTCATTTCTTTTAAATATGAGTATTATAAAATATATAAAAATGTAGTCCATATGTTTTTTGTGCTCCATAAATATAAAATGGTAAAAAAATTGTATGCGATGGTGAATCTCATTTCCTTATATCATGTGAGACTTCTATTTTACTATACTTTTGAAGAAAAAAAAATACTTAAATGGAATATAAAATTGTTTTGACATCTTTAATTCGAAAAGCTAAAAAAAAACAATTAAAATACGATAACCACCCAAAACCGACCATTCAGCCAATCAACCACCCCCCACCCAAAACCGACCATTCAAACAATTAAAATTGTATTAATGACTTTTCTTTTCTCTTTTCATACTTTAAATAAAAAAGCAAATCAAATTACATCACATGGGAGGCGTGTGCTATTTATTTTATTCATATGTTTTTTCCCTCTTTTCGTATTCTCAAATTCTTTGAAAATCAGTTGATACAAAATCACCTTCTCATTCTCCCCATTCTCTCTCTCGCCATAACAATAAGCTGAAAAAATGCCGTTTTGCGACGTGGGGAGGTATCATAACAATGCGGAGGCAACAAATAGCAACAAAGGAATCAACATTTTTTACAGAACTTACGGCAATGGGCCGGTCAAAATTCTTATGATCATAGGTACCGCATTCCGCCTTTATTTGTAATTCGAATTAAATTTCGCGGGTATTGATAAATTATATGATGATAATAGACCTTTTTTTTCATGAATTTGCTCTGTTTTAGGATTGGATTCTAAAAATTGGGATTTTAGTTGAAATTTGTTACGATTATTAAGGATTAGCTGGTACCCACGATTCCTGGGCCCCACAGATAAAGGGTCTAGCCGGAACGGTGACACCAAACGACGACGAATCGCCGGCCTACGGGAATGGCGGCGTGGAGGTTTGTGCTTTTGATAATCGTGGGGTGGGTCAGAGCTCCGTTCCCACCAAAAAGGCTGAATATACGTGAGTATTACCAATCTACCAATTTTATTTTATTTTAATTTTGAATTTTACTCGTAAAAATTTCAAAAAGATGATTATATGTTTTCCCTCATTAGACCTTATTTGGGAAGAGGTTTTGGGGTTTATTTGAGATGAAATTCATTGTTTGAGAAATTAAAAAATTCTTGCTTGGAGATTTTGGTTTAATTTTATTTCATATGTATATTAATTACATTGTGAGGTTTGATTAATTTGATTAATCTTGAGTCTACATTCTGCAGGACGAGTATTATGGCGAATGATGCAATAGCTCTGATGGATCATTTGGGGTGGAAAAAAGCTCATGTATTTGGCCATTCAATGGGTGAGGCTTTAAGTTTTAATTTATTTAGCTGGCATTATTGACAGAAATCCTCCCATAACTTGTGCTCTTGATCGGTGTTGTACTTCAAAATTGCCGTCTCTCCTTTGGTCAAATGGTTGGAAATTGATTAATCATTTACAAAATCTATCGTATTGATTGATTTACTTGAATGCTGATCTAGATTTAGTCATACGGTTTAAGTTCGTATCATGAGATGCTTCACATTGGCTTGCAAAAGCTTGATTTCAAATTACTAAATTGGAAGAGTTTGATTAGCATAACGATCCATTTTCCATTGCAACTTATGCTATCATGAACTTGTAATCATTGAACTGGTGTTGCACGTTGTCTTTGTTTGATTTGGATTGTTCGTACTTGCATATTTGACCAGATTAGTTTCTTAATAGTGCAGGTTCTATGATTGCTTGTAAGCTTGCTGCTATGGTCCCTGATAGAATTTTGTCTTTGGCTTTGTTAAATACAACTGGTGGAGGCTATGAATGCTTGCCAAAGGTATGGCCATTTCTATTCTGAGTTCTGCAGATCTCTTAAATCTTTTTTTGTTAATTTCATGTGTTTGCTTGTGTAAATTGTGTAAGCATCAGTTGATAAGTTTTGAAATAAATTTCTTTATTTTCTTTCCTTAGTATGGAATGGTGAAAAACATATCTTGCCTATACTGATACTGACTTTCTTATTTATTTCAGTTTGACCGTAAAGTTTTTTCGATTGCAATGCGTTTTTTGAGGGCAAAAACTCCCGAACAGAGAGCAGCCGTTGATTTAGATACGCACTACTCACAGGAATATCTTGATGAATACGTCGGACAAACTACCAGAAGATCAATCTTATACCAAGTACGGAATTGCAAGAGTTTCAAATTTATTATTAAAAACTTCTTGTAAAGATTGAATGCATTAAAAGCATATCTAATTCTAGGGTCAATACAAGTTTCAAGACATTACATAATGGCTTTTACTCTGCAGGAATACGTAAAAGGCATATCTTCGACTAGTATGCAGCCAAAATGCGGATTTGATGGTCAGCTTAATGCTTGTTGGAACCATAGTATGTCAAGAGAAGAGCTAGAAACTATCCGCACAGCTGGATTTCGAATATCGGTTATTCATGGCAGGTATTCTAACATGGAGGTTCAGGTTATCTCGTTGATCACACAAACGATGTTTTTAAGATGCTGATTGTAACTTCTTTTTTCATGTAGACATGACGTAATTGCTCAGTTGAGTCATGCAAAGCGACTTGCTGAGAAATTATATCCATCTGCAAGAATGGTTGAGCTTAACGGTGGACATCTAGTAAGCCATGAGAGAATGGAAGAGGAACGCAATATCTGTTTGTTTTACATCAAATATGTTTATGTTCACTTAGCAATTGGCTATGATTTAATTGGAAAGAATGAAAGTAGTTACGCGCATGATGCTTACGCAGTTTTAAAAAAATTCAGGTGAACAAAGCTCTGCTGGAATTGATCAAGGCATCGGAAAGTTTGACAAGTCCGTACGATTGGATAAATTTGTCCATCAAAAGCAGTGGTGAGTGGTACCTATGTGTAGCTGCTTCAAATTTGTGCATTTCCGGTTTAATTCTCCTGTTTTTTTTCCTGAAATCGAGTAGGGTGACGATATTCGGAAAGTCTCACCAATTTCGTTGTTGTTTTCAGGGTGTAAAGCTGTACAGATATCAGTATGGAGAGCAATCAGTTCATCTTTCATTATTGAAAGTGTAGAGAAGATGCATATTTTGCTAACATACTTTTTTGGCTTGTTTGTGTTAGCCTTTGAACACATACGAAGAGGCGTGAGGGAGCTCAAACCCGTCAAAGTAGGACCTGCTCTTATATAAACAACCTAGCATCAGTCGAGGTTTCTCATTCTACGACCTATTCTCCGTGTTATCTTCAATCACTTAACCTCCCATCGTTCGATTCTTAACCATCAGTTGTTCCTCTACGTGCAGGCACTTCATTTTTGTTACCGATGAGTTACAGAGTAAAGTTTCTCTATTCAAACTACGAATGCCTTGAAAGGATTCTATGGAACTCACTGGAAACTCACAGTTTTGCATAAGAATGAAGAATAAAAGCCTGAATAAAGAAGGGCAGTCTTCCCCTTGATACAAGACAAGAATCTATGTCTCTCTCACACACATATGTATGTATATATTAATGGTTAAAAGTTTGTAATATAGTTATGGATGCAATTATCCACATTTCACTTTGTACCACCCTGAATTTGCAGAAAGTAACAGCATTGGTACAGCAACAAGGACCATATCATGTCATTAAAATTTCAATGAGAAAAGAATGTAAATAGTACACAGATTTAGTGATTGAAAAGTTCCACAAAATATATACAGTAGCTAAAGAATACATATACATATTCATGGTGTAAATAATGATGCAAGCAAAAAATTTATCAAAGAATACATATACATATTCATGGTGTAAATAATAGACGCGATAGTGATGACATCCTGGAAATTCCAGGATTTGAAGAATGTATCGATTTCAGAAATTCACGAGTCTCTTCTCTGTGGATTTGAACTCTCTTGGGACAGGTATCCATGTAGCAAGTGCAAAGATAAAAGATATTGTTCTCTTGATGAAGACAATACAGCCAGTTGCTACGGTGACCTGGATGTTTCCGTAATTAATTTGGTGATAGGTGCGCTCCTAATTTATATTTCACATCCACCAAATCATGCAGGTTCAGTTAGCCAAGACGTACTGTGCTTCACTTTAACATTTTTAATGTTGTTTTGTAAACTAAATACTTGCAATACTTACAAATTAATTATATCAGCAATTCTAATTTGGTCAACAACATTCTGTGCAGTTGTGGGATTAGTTGTGGTATTTGTAGTAGGGGTAGGCATTCCAGCAAATATCATCCTTGGATTCACCTGCTTTTTTGGGCTCTCATTTCTTTCCATATGGTCATGGTCTTTCCAGTCTTTTGACCTAGATAAGCGTAAGCGTTATTACTCTTCTTTGTCCCATTTCTGAAACCAAGGATAACAAGTCGTTCTGTTAATTAACTCTGAATTCCAGCATATTTCTTTTTCATATTTTACATCTTAGCTTATCTGGTGTACTTGCAGTTGCATTGGACCTCTTGTTTCTTGGGATGTCTATAGGTGCGCATTTAATTAATGTTGAGTGCAGTAAAATTATCCATCTGTGATACACATAACAAAATTTTAGATGAGGAAACAGATAACTTAAAGCAAGAAAACCCAATGTTTACGTTCGGATTTATTATTTTCAAAGGAATCAAAGGTCATTATTGCATTTTTTTTCCAGTTCTCAGCCTTACAGCAAGGTTAATCATTGGGTTTACTTGCTTAATGGGGTTTCTGATCTACAAGTTCCGAACAAGGCATCTGTCCATGTTCGATGCTATAGAAAGCTTCCTACGAAGCGACAATAAACTCATTCCAGTACGATACTCCTATTCAGACATAAAGAAGATGACAGGAGGTTTTCAAGAAAAACTTGGTCAAGGAGGATACGGTACTATCTACAAAGGAAAGCTTCGAAGTGGCTATGACGTGGCTGTAAAACTACTCGGAAAGCCCGGAGGGAATGGTCAAGACTTCATGAACGAAATTTCAACCATCGGAAGGATCCATCATGTCAACGTCGTCAAACTAGTAGGATATTGCGCAGAAAGATCCAAGCGTGCACTTATATATGATTTCATGCCTAATGGTTCCCTTGACAAGTACATCTACAAAGAAGACGGTGTGAATTCCTTGGACTGGCAGACCAAGTATGAGATTGCGATTGGAGTGGCTCGAGGGATTGAGTATTTGCATCGAGGTTGTGACATCCAGATCCTGCATTTTGACATTAAACCTCACAATATACTTCTCGATGATAAGTTTATTCCAAAAATCTCGGATTTTGGACTAGCCAAATTTTACTCAATGGAGAAAATGACAGTGACCCTGACTGCAGCTAGAGGAACCATAGGCTATGTTGCTCCTGAACTCATCAACAGAGGTTTCGGCAGAGTATCTTACAAAGCTGATGTCTACAGTTTCGGGATGCTGCTGATTGAAATGGTGTGCTTAAAGAAAGACTTGAGAGGAAACGATGAAAAATCTAGCCAGTGTTTTCCAGATTGGATATATGACTGCTTTGATCAAGGCAAGGACACTGAAATTGGAATAACTGGTGAGGAAATTGATCAAAATGATTGTACG
The DNA here is from genome assembly GCA_037126765.1 of Stenogyne calaminthoides. Classification (NCBI taxonomy): domain Eukaryota; kingdom Viridiplantae; phylum Streptophyta; class Magnoliopsida; order Lamiales; family Lamiaceae; genus Stenogyne; species Stenogyne calaminthoides. The sequence continues at coordinate 528,289 of JBBCBC010000057.1, forward strand.
GGGAAAATTGCACGTAAGATGACGATAGTGGCATTGTGGTGCATACAGATGATCCCCGACGATCGCCCATCAATGAATAAAGTGTTGGAAATGCTGGAAGGTGAAGTTGAACACCTGCAAATTCCTCAGCGTCCCACTCAATCACCACAAATTGTGTTAGATGATGATCAAAGTTTTACTGCATCTTCAACTGATTCTATATCTTTGCTCTGTCATGAAGTTGTTCCCTGAGTCGAGATCACTGTTCAAGATTAAAAAGTTTGCAGCAAGCAAGAGCTCTAGTATCTTGTACAAGAAGTGTGTTAGTGCATGTCTTTAATGTCTTTGTTTATGGACCAACATGTGCATGCGTAATAATATTTCCTTTTTTGTTGAATTTTAATTGAGTTTTTTTTTCTGATAAAGCATTTCTTTCTTTGTGCGAATGTTATTAGAGCTGCTCTATGTGTTGATAGGGTTGTGGAATGTTCTAGTGAACTAATATACTATTTGCTCAAGTTGTATAAACAGCTTTTTGGGTGTGTTAGATGGAAAATGTTCATGTCTTGAAACTTGAAGGTGAGTTTCTAATGTATTATGTTCAAAGTTGCGTATTTTGACACTTGACTCATGTCTACGATTGAGTTCCTAGCCTCAACCAATACGTTTTTTTGTTCTTATATAAGAGTAGTTTCTGTCTTGAATTCCTTGTGAGATTTCGTATTGAACTTTGATTGCAATAACATACAGCCAGATAAGGGGAAAAGGTGTATGTCCATCTCCAATGGGAAGCTGTTCATGTAAGTATGTTTTTATGTGAACTTCCAAATCTCTGTAGAGGATACTTTACTGTTCCTATGATCATAACATTTTCTTTTATACGTGTTTCTTTGTTGAAATTTAATCCAATACTTAGTGTACGAATCAATGTTAACTTTACTTTACTTCTTTTATATGCAGGTTTTTTTAGGCTGTTCGTACAGTGATGTTGTTGATGTTCTTATACTTGCAACCAAGACAATCGAAGAATTTGTTGACCTCGTGCAAAAAATAAAAAACTGTTAATACTTTAGGAACTTAAAAATGGTATTAAGTTAGTAATTCATAAATGGACTTTGTTGGTGATTAATAATACTACATAATATTGTATTTGAACGTGTTGTAGGGTGCATGAGTCATCATCAGGTCTTCTTTCTAAGTCTTTGCTAGTGCTGGTGGTCCATCCTTTTGCTTTTGGAGAAGACTTTGACCAATGTAGAAAGTGCTTCGAAGTTGCCTTTTCAATTATGAAGCTTCTTTGATTCCAATGCAATCATGAAGATCAACAAAAGTTACATGATTAATAAAACATTTTCCTGAATATTAATATTCCTGCTCCAAATTGTAATAATTAGCAATTGTTTGGAAATTAATCAGAGTGTCACCAAATCAACCTCTGCTACGACACCTGTCAAAAAAAAAAACCTCTGCTACGACAGAACAAAATATCTCATCTATTGAGATTCATAATAAGTGTTGTACAATTTGGTGAATGAATTATCAAGTCTCCTTCACAATTTAAAGTTGTCCCTTTCGCAGAAGACTGAAATTGGCTTTAATAGATAATGTGAAACCCCTTCTTTGATTCCAATGCAATCATGAAGATCACTGAAAACCTCTTCCTCAAATGTTCATCTCTCTTCATTTTACTCCTAATTTCCTCCCTTCTTCAAACATCTCTTGCAATTAACCAAACAATGAATCCTCATATTTGTCGCCCTTCTTCCTGTGGCCATATTCGCAATATTAGCTTCCCTTTCCGACTCAAAAATGATCCCAAACACTGCGCCTATCCCGACTACGAATTAGCATGCGAAAACAATGTCCTCTTGGTGGATTCCAAGTTCAACTCCCAAAAATACGAAGTGAAAGCAATCAACTATGACAACTTCACAATCAGGGTGGTTGATGTTTCCATAAACAATACCAACACCTGCTCTTTTCCAAACTATTCTGTATCTCCATACAACTTAAGCTATGGTTATCCTTACAAAACAAATAGATTTCCCAGATATGATCCACGCTTTGTTGAGGTAGCTTGGCCTATAAATTTCATGAGCTGCCCACATCCATTGAATAACTCTTCCTTGTTAACGGATACTAATGCTTGTGCCAACAATTCGTCAAATAGCAGATATACTTATATAAAGGCCGGCAGCATGCATGCCTCAGATGCAGGATACATGTGCAGAGTATACATGATCGCGATGACATCCTGGGAATTTCAGGATTTAAAGAATGTAACGATTTCAGAAATCCATGAGTCTCTGCTCTATGGATTTGAACTCTCTTGGGACAGGTATCCATGTAGCAAGTGCAAACGAACACAATATTGCTCTCTTCATGAAGACAATACAGCAAGTTGCTACAACAATACATCGGATCTCTATGCTAGCGTGACTGTTGTGATGATAGGTGAGCTCCTACTTTATATTTCACATTCACCAAATCATGAGTGTGCTTCACTTTTACTCTTTGATTTTTTTTTTTAAACAATACTTGAAATGCTTACAAGTAAATTATATCAGCAATTCTAATTTTGTCAACAACACTCTGTGCAGTTGTGATATTGGTGGTTGTATTTTTAGGGGTAAGTATCCCAGCACAGATCATCCTTGCATTCACCTGCTTTTTCGGACTCTTATATCTATTTCTCGGCGAATATCTCCTTCCCCAGAATAGATGGGAATGGTCATTCAGGTCTGTCGACCAAAGATCGTGTAAGAGTTGTACTCGTTTTCTGAAAACCAAGGATATATAACAAGTTGTTCTGTTGATTAACTTTGAATTCGAGCATATTTCTTTGTTATATTTTCCATCTTAGCTTGTCTGGTGTACTTGCAGTTGCATTGGACCTTTACGCTCCTCTTGGGATGCTTATAGGTGCGCATTTAATTAATGTTGAGTGCAGTAAAATTATCCATCTGTGATCCACATAACAGAATTTTAGATGAGGAAACAGATAACTTTAAGCGAGAAAACCCAATGTTTAAGTTCGAATTTATTATTTTCAAAGGAATCAAAGGTCATTATTGCATTTTTTTTTTCCAGCGCTCGGCCTTGCAGCAAGGTTAATCATTGGGTTTATTTGCTTAATGGGGTTTCTGATCTACAAGTTCCGAACAAGGCATTTGTCCATGTTCGATGCAATAGAAAGCTTCTTACGAAGTGACAATAAACTCATGCCGGTACGGTACTCCTATTCAGACATAAAGAAGATGACAGGAGGTTTTCAAGAAAAACTTGGTCAAGGAGGATACGGTACTGTCTACAAAGGAAAGCTTCGAAGTGGCTATGACGTGGCTGTAAAACTACTCGGAAAGCCCGGAGGGAATGGTCAAGACTTCATGAACGAAATTTCAACCATCGGAAGGATCCATCATGTCAACGTCGTCAAACTAGTAGGATATTGCGCAGAAAGATCCAAGCGTGCACTTGTATATGATTTCATGCCTAATGGTTCCCTTGACAAGTACATCTACAAAGAAGACGGTGTGAATTCCTTGGACTGGCAGACCAAGTATGAGATTGCGATTGGAGTGGCTCGAGGGATTGAGTATTTGCATCGAGGTTGTGACATCCAGATCCTGCATTTTGACATCAAGCCTCACAATATACTTCTCGATGATAAGTTTATTCCAAAAATCTCAGATTTCGGGCTAGCCAAATTTTACTCAACAGAGAAAAAGACAGTGACCCTGACTGCACTTAGAGGAACCATAGGCTATGTTGCTCCTGAACTCATCAACAGAGGTTTCGGCAGAGTCTCTTACAAAGCTGATGTCTACAGTTTCGGGATGATGTTAATCGAAATGGTGTGCTTAAAGAAAGACTTGAGAGGAAACGATGAAAAATCTACCCAAATTTCCCAGTTGGATATATGATTTGCTAGATCAAGGCAAGGACATTGAAATTGGAAAAACTGATGAGGAAATCGATCAAGATGATTGTACGGGGAAAATTGTGCGTAAGATGACAATAGTGGCATTGTGTTGCATACAGATGAGTCCCGACAATCGACCTTCCATGAATAAAGTGTTGGAAATGCTGGAAGGTGAAGTTGAACAACTGCAAATTCCTCAGCGTCCCACTCAATCACCCCAAATTGTGTTAGATGATGATCAGAGTTTGACTTCATCTTCAACTGATTCTATATCTTTGATCCGTCATGAAGCTGCTCCCTGCTTCGAGATCACCGTTCAAGATTATTAAAATTTGTAGCAAGCAAGAGTACGAAGTTTTACTGCTCAAGAAATGTTTCAATGCATGTTTTTATATGTTGTTTATAATGGACTAACATGTGTGTAATAATATTTCCTTTTTGATTGAATTTAATTGGGTTTTTTGTTCTGATAAAACCTCTCTCTCTTTGTGTGAATGTTGTAGCTGCTTTATCTGTTGATAGTGTTGTGAAATGTTCTAGTTAAATACTATACTATTTTCTGAAGTTGTATAAACAACTTTTTGGGTGTGTTAGATGGAAAATGTTCGAGTCTTGAAACTTGAAGGTGAGTTTCTGATGTATTCTGTTCCTTGCCTCAACCAAATATGTTTTTGTGTTCTTACATAAGAGTAATTGCTATCTTGAATTCTTTGTGAGATTTTGTATTGAACTTTTGGTTGTGATATTAGATACAGCATGATAAGGTGAAAAGGCATATGTGATATGTCCATCTCCAACGGGAAGCTGTTCGTGTAAGTATGTTTTAAGTGAACTTCCAAATCCCTTGAGGGTAGTTCACTGTTCCTATGATCATAACATTTTCTTTTTCAAAGCGTTTCTTTGTTAAATTCAATCTAATATATAGTGTACGAATCAATGTTATCCTTACTTTACTTAGTTTATATGCAGGTATTTTGAGGCAGTTGAAGCGAGATTTCTTCATGCATCATTGATTCGGGTGAAAATTGCATGATTTTATTGCTCATTAATTGTCTATTTTGATTTAATTTCATGCTTTTATTACCTAATTTTGGCTAATTACACTTGATTTGGAGAAAAGTCGTGTTTTGTTATTTCGTAGGAAAATTGAGCATTTTTGGATACAAATCGCATGCCTATTTTTTTGTGAAGCCAAACGAAGGAAGAAATAGAGAGAAAATTAAAGTACAAAAAGAGAATAAATTGTATTGGGCCAAATCAAATAAAAATTCAGCATACTTGAAGGCCCAATATTTAGCCATTTAGTGGCCCATCAGCAGAGACCCATTTCAAGAATTAATGCATGCCCAAGTCACCCATTGCAATTTGCAAATTGAAGAACCGTTGACCAAATTAATTGAAAATAAAAAGAGGAAAAACAAGCTGGACCCATGAATACAATTTTCAGCAGCAAAGTAGAAGGACAAAGTCGCTATTACCAACTTTTTCAGCATTTTTTCTTCAGCGATTTTAAGCAACTGAGCCCATGAATTCAGTCCCTCACCTTTGGGGGCAGCCGTTTTTCACATCTCCTAACATTAATTAGGGTTTTTCAATTTTGACACTTGCGAGCTCATGAAGGGGCATTAGCTTGAGAATTTTCCACCTTCACCACTTATAACAGTCTAGTTTCCCTTTCTCTTTCATTTTTGTTATTTCTATTTTCATTGTAATTGAGATTTGGTAGAACTTATCTAGAACCATTTTGGTTCTAGGGCATTGCATATTTAGATTGAAATTTATGGATTAGTTTCTTGTTTAATTGGTATTTGTGTTTCTACTCTTATTTGTGTGTTTAATTTCTTTGAAAGCATGTTGTTAGTGTACATAATAGCATGACTTATTTGATGTTAATTGGGGTAAGATCGAGAGATTTATTTCATTAATAGATCTTTAAGCACACCATCCAATTTATTATGAGCTCGAGAGAGGATTAACTATTGTGAGGGTAGTAAATGATCTTAGGTGCTTTTTCGGGTTGCATTACACTAGCTAGGTAGAAATACATGCTACATAGCGGTTAAAACCCGATCTAAAAAGGTATAAAATACCGCTATTGAACATGGCGATATAAAAAAGGGCGTTGATAGATGGCAATTTTTAACCGCTATCGTATCCACCTACGACAGCGGTTTTTACCCGCTATTGTATGTCCAGAAAACCGATGTCATAAGTTGTTCATGATTAACCTCATAAAACCTATAACAGCAGTTTGGTCCACCTGCGGTAGCGGTTTTTCCACTGCTATAATAGGTACTTATTATAGCGGTTAAAAACCGCTATTAAATCTCTTTTTTTTTAAAAAAAAATCTGAAATAGTAATTTGCACATTTAATTTGAAGTAACAATAAATTATCATAAAAATATCAACCAACCCAAAAATTCACAACAATACCAACCAATCATCATAATATTATTCAAATACATTACAACATCTTCATAAATTCAACTACTTTTTACATAACAATGTTGTGTCCATGTACACTTTCATGAGCCAAGATCCGAAATTTGATATCCACACCATCGTCCTTTCAATTTTTAGACATCTTATTTCACTGAGAACAATTCTCACAAACACCCTTATTAGAGGCAAACGATGAATTTCCTGCAAAATATATAATTTTGATACAAATGAAGGATCAAATATTTAATTAGTTCGATATATTTTATGAAACAAGTGCAAGAAACCAAGCTCTCAATATTCTAAGTTTCTTTCAGAAAAACTTAAGCTGAATGAACTTTGTTTTGGACTAGGAGAATAGTAAGTGTTCTTATATTATATATTTATTAGAGGATGTGAAACAGGGGAAAGGACAACTACAATGACCTAAACCAAAATGCTAAACATCCAATACCTGTAATAGAGCATTGACTTCATGAATGCTTTCGATCTGACCCTCGACAAAATGATGACACCATGATGCTTATCTAAAGAAGAAAAATAAAAGAACATCAGGAAGTAATAAATCTTCATAATGATTGTGATGTCAAAAAGTGTGAGCTTTGATGCAGCTGCCTTTTCAGCAAGAATGAGTTAGTCAAAGACATAAAAAAATTCAAAATAAAATGATGGAATGGGTTAATATGTAGCAAGCAAATCACTGTAACTATTGAAAAGCTTAGCTGCAGTGTCATAGCCATAACTTTTATAACAAAAGTTGACCAAAAGCATTTGAACATGTACTGTGATTCATTTTATCCTAACAATCAGCTTTACTGATGTAAAAAACTAAGATATATATCAAGGAAAGATGCACACGATGCAAAATTGACCATAAAAGAGACAAGACAATCGATAAAAGGATCTTTTATTCCACCACTTTATAGATTCTGCTATCAAAATATCCACCAAAGATTTAGGCATTTACACTAACCACACTAGGATAGACACCGATACTTTCGGTTGACTATTTTTAAGCATTCCAGCAAAGATCATCATTGGATTCACCTGTTTTTTTTTTTATGTCTCATATCGTTACCTACGGAATTGGTCTTTCAGATCTTTCCGGTCTTTCGGCCTAGATACGAGTAAGAGTTATTACTCTCCCTTTTCTCGTTTTCTGAATATAAGCCAAGGATAACAAGTCGTTCTGTTAATTAACTCTGAGTTCCAGCATATTTGTTTTTTTATATTTTCCATCTTATATTGTCTGGTGTACTTGCAGTTGGACTGCAGATTCTAGGGGCGATGGGGATCTTTATAGGTGCGCTCTTAATTTATATTGCATGCAGTAAAATTAGCCATTTGTGATACATATAACAAAAATTCAGACGAGGAAACAGATAACTTTAAGCAAGAAAAACCCAATATTCATACGTACATTCTGTTTTATTTTTCCAAGGCATCAAAGATCATTATTCCATTCTGTCTTTCTAATTTTATTTTCCAGTGCTCGGCCTTGCTGTAAGGTTAATCATCGAGTTTATTTGCTTAATGGGGTTTCTGATCTACAAGTTCCGAAGAAGGCATCTGTCCATGTTCGACGCAATAGAAAGCTTCCTGACAACAAGCTCGTGCCAATAAGGTACTCATATTCAGACATAAAGAAAATAAGTAGAGGTTTTCGAGAAAAACTAGGCCAAGGAGGATACGGTACTGTTTACAAAGAAAAACTACGAAGTGGCCGTGATGTAGCTGTAAAGCTATTGGAGAAGGCCGGAGCAAATGGGCAAGACTTCATGAATGAAATTTCAACCATTGGAAGGATCCATCATGTTAATGTTGTGAAACTAGTTGGATATTGTGTAGAAAGATCAAAGCGTGCCATTATATATGATTTCATGCCTAATGGTTCCCTTGACAAGTACATCTACAAAGAAGACTGTTGGGGAATGAATCGCACAGATCTATTCGGGGTGAATATTTAAATACAAATTTAATTCATTAATTATTACTAGCATGAATTAATCCTATATTAATTCAAATAATAATTACAACAACATATCATGCATATAAAAAGCCACGTAAAACCTACGCATGCGGAATCTACGGGTTTACGTGAACGTACCTCTCGGGATGGCAGTGGCTTTGGTCAGACGGACTAACCAAAAGGACTTCCCAAGTATTCCCTTAGCCCTTACTCGACAATCCGGTGGAAGGATACTCGCGAACAATTAACAAAAGGAAAAAATAAACTTTGTTGCACCACTTATGTGGATTTGCTAATATTTCCAGCACATGGAATTGTACTTGGGAATGAACTAATCATCCCCTATTTATAGGAGAGGAAGGGCACGAAAATTTGGTGAATTTTCAATGTGGGAAAAGACTTTTCTTGGTCACCAAGAAATCTTGAATATATCTCATATATTCTTTTTCCCATAATTAAAATATTCCACAAAAATCCCACCTCCTCATATATGGATAAATATCGAAAATAATGAAGCAAGAATCCAAGATTTGGATCTTCTTGAATTTATGAGATATTCTTGTATTTCAAGAAATACATATCTTCCATAATATCTTTTCAAGAAAATCAAGAAAATCTTTCTTGTCCACTATTTTCCCAAAAATTCGAAAATCTCACTATGAATAACCAAGTGGGAGATTTCTTGAATTTAATGAGATAATCTTGTATTCCAAGAATACATATCTTCATTTCATAACAAAATTCAAAGAAAATCTTTCTCCCTCTTTTATCCATAATTTTCGAAAATTAAGAGGAAATATAAGCAACAATATTTATTTTATTTTAATCACCTTTTCAGTTATTGGACTATATGTTGGGCTACTCAGGGGGCCTTTAGGAGAATTAAGATTGGACCTTCTAATGGATCTTGAATATCTAATATTGAGCCACAATATAATTCAAGCCCATAAATATTAATTAATCCCACTACATAATTAATATTGCACTATCCATCTTAACTCATATTACAAATAATATGGCTCCCTTCATTATTTCCGTGTTTAAGATTATCTAGCCCATTAATTAATTCAAGCCAATCAAATAGCTTTCCATTAATTAATATCTTTTGTCCTTGGTCAAGGAACGGTTCAACATTATTATCCATACCTAAAACAAATTCCACTTGCAAGATTTAGTATGATAAAGCTTATGAACCTCCCAAGGGGGCAAATCAAACAAGCGTGCTTTTTGCACACGATTCTTCATTAAATCTTAGAATCACACGTGACCAATAATATTGCCCAAGATAAAAAGTATTGAATCTCTCTCGATTCGCTACCCATGATAAGTCAAAGCAATAGTTACCGATCCCACGTGATCCTATTTAAGGGACGAAGGTTAAGAAACAACGATCCACCGAGGTCTAATTCTTCCTTGTTCGGTTCAAGAATTTATCCTCCTCAGAGGTCCTATTCAAATTTCATCACCATGCACTAGTGTAATCTCTTGGTCAAGACAAACCAATCTGAGCCTTACACCTCAACCTTTCGCGATGGTTGTTCATTTCATCTAGGTCGTGAATGGCGACTTTATAGTTACAAGGATCTGTAATTTAATCTTCGTGATCGGGTATCACTAAATTAACTACAATGTAAACACGTTTAATTATTGAACAGCTTATGCAAGAAATATATATAACATTCAATCATATTTAAAGCATCGATGATAAACAATTTATTTCAAAGAAATAAGTCTCGAAATTCGGTTTAGATTATACAAAGTAAAAAGCATACTTTTCAAAGATAATCCCCAACAATCTCCCACTTATACTCAAAGTCCGCTTTTAAGTATACTACAACACGCCTCGAGTAGTCCGTGACATCTAATGTCACCTACACGAACCTAATAATTTCTCCCACTTATACTCAAAGCAGATAGGGCAACGGTCTTGACACCCATTCCACTCACATGTCTCGAATGTATTCAATCGCAGACGCCAGTGAATGGATCTGCTAGGGTCGCCCTCGACGCTATCTTTTGCCACATCTATATCTCCTCTCTAACGATTTCTCGATAAGATGTCTTTCCTTTAATGTGTTTGTTTGACTCGTGGACTCTTGGTTCTCTTGAATTTGCAAATCGCCCTTAGCGAGATATTGCTAGACAAATTCGTAACACCATCCAAGTCCACTAAGAAGATCTAGAGCCCAATCGGTTCTTTCACCGCTTCACAAGCGCCATTTACCCGAGTCCCATGGTTGAGTCGATGCATTTCGCTTCACACTCGTCCATTTGATGGCTACACTTCCCTAATGGAAACACACTAACCGGGGCGGGCAAGATGATTTACGAATCTAAATCGATTGGAAATCCGAGTCCGTGGTAGTCGATGGGGATTGGAGTATTCGATCGATAAATCAACATTCTATCCCGAGTTCTTTTTTTCGATACTTCGTATCGTTTTTAACTCGTCGAATTCGCTTTCCTGGGTTACTCGATATCTTTGCTACCATGCCTACGCAAAGCATATATCCTGGCCTCGCACACAAAGATTGCATACATAAGGTTTCCTACTGGCCAAGCACAAGGAATGCCTTTCATGTCATCTATCTCATTTTAAGCCTTAGGGGACATTTTTCTTGATAGATGGATTCCAAGTCCGAAAGGTACGAATCCTTTCTTGAATCTTGCATCTTCAATTGTTTCAAAACCAATGTCTATGTATGAAACTTGCGATAACCCGATCATCCTTTTCCGAGATCTCGAGTAATCTTGATCCCAAGGATATGTCCGGCTTTCCCTAAGTCTTTCATATCAAACCTGCTTTTGAAACCATGCCCTTACGCCCGATCACACCTTCACATCGCTCCCGATGATCACAATGTCATCTACGATAGTACTAAGAATACCAATGCAGCTTCAAACGCTTTTTTATACACAACTTTTCAAACTTGTTTTGATCAAACCCATAAGACTTTATTACATGATCAAAACTTTGGTTCCAAGCTCGATGCCTGCTTTGAGTCCGTAAATGGATCTCTTGAGCTTTACAAACTTGGTGTTCTTGGCCTGCTTTCAACGAAAAAACACGGGGTTGTTGCATATAGATCTCTTTATCAAGACTTCCGTTAAGGAAAGCCGTCTTGACATCTATTTGCCGGACTTCAAAGTCGAAAATGCTAAAGAATCGATAAGAGAACTCGGATGGACTTAAGCATGGCTACGGGCGAAAAAAGTTTCCTCATAATCGATCCCTTTCTTTTCTCGAGTATAACCTTTCGCCATTAGTCTTGCTTTAAAGGTTTCAACCTTCCCGTCCGGTCCTCTTTTTCTCTTATATACCCACTTGCATCCAATGGGTTTGACCCTATTAAGTAGTTCGACTAGCTCCCACACTCTATTATGAAACATAGAACCCATATCGGCTTTCATTCTTGCTTTGCCAAGAATCAGATCCATATCTTGGAGTGCCTCATCATATGTCCATGGGTCTCGATTCACGAATCAAGTCCGAGGACTCTCCTATTCGCATGAATCTCTAGTCACAAACAACCCTCCCACTATAATGAGGTTCGGCCAGAAAACGATCGTTTGGTATATCATCTAAGATGCAATGCGACCGAGGTTTTCCTCTAAGCTCATTTAAGGTAATCTCACTTCGGGTTTTCTTTGGTTCTATAGTTTTCTTCCAAAATCTAAAGTGGGTGCGGATGTCCACCTTTTGATCTTGAACTATAGAATCATTCACCCTTTTGTTCCCCTGGGGTATCCTACAAAAAGCCTTTAATTACGATCGAGGATCCAATTTACGGTTTCCTTCTCCAACACGTGGCGGACACCCCAAAGTTCTCATGTGTCTCATACTAGACTTGCGCCTCGTCCCACAATTCTTTGGGGTTCGGGAACCGATTTGGATAGCACCAAGTTCGAGAATGTAAGTCATTGTTTTCCAAGGCATGACCCCGAATCGACTTCGGGAAGATCCGTATAACTCATCATTGATCTAACCATTTCCAAAAAGAATTATGTTGCTTTCGCCTCTGCAATCCCCGTTTTGTTGAGGGGTTCCGGTGCGGTGAGTCGATACAATCCTTCATCGATAAGTAGTTCAAAAACTCATCGCTTTGAGATATTCGCCTCCACGATCGGATCGTAGAGACTTGATACGTTTTTCCACATGATTCTCTTCTTGAGCCTTAAATTCTTAGAATTTCTCAAAGGTCTCGATTCATGCTTCATAAGGAAAAATGTACCTTGAGTAATCATCAATAAAATTACTCATAACCTCCTCTCGCTTTGGTTGACATTGAACTACGTACATCTATGTGAACGATCTCTAACACTTCTTTAGCCTCATTCCCCTTGGCTCCAAATGTCATCTTGGTCATATTACCCTCCAAACATGATTCGCAGTTGGAATCGATTCAACTTGGAGACGCCTCCAAAGAACCATCTTTCACCAACCTTTGATCCTCTTTGGATTTATATGACCCAATCTTAGATGCCAAAAAGAAGTGTTTCGTTCACGTTTTTTTCTTTTAATCGGAAATAGTTGATGTGTTATAGGATGCATTTCATGAGTGGTGTGCACAGTTAATTGTATAGAGATTTTCCATCAATGTCCCGTAATAGATACACTCATCATTTCAAAAATGATGTCATTCTTATTAGAAGAAACTTAGTGTCCTTTAATCGAATTTTAGAAACTGAAAGTGAATTCTTTTCTAAAACCGGGAACATAAAGATAATCTCAAAAAAACTTTATCTTCAAAAGATAGGTGCACTTCTCCCATCGCTTTAATCGCTACTCATGTAGCATTGCAATGTCTGCGCTACTTTATGTAGTATTGCAATAATCGTTATTATCGTCGTAAGATTGCAATATCCGCCACTTACGTAGCATTGCAATGTCTTCTACTTTCGTAACGTTGCCCGGTGTGATGAGGATCTCACTCCCACTACGTTGCCGGATCATTTAGAATCCGTGAAGCCAACATGATTAGTGGATCTCGTATCAACCACCCACGAATGAGAAGTATACGCCGCTAAACAAGTTTCAACAACTAGTGTATGAGAATTACCTTTCTTTCCGTCCCTTTTAGGGTTGGAACAGTAAAACCTCCATTGTCCTCTCTCACCGCAAAAAAGCACTTCCTCTTTGGATTTTCCTCGACTCAACAAGCATTCCTCATTCTTACTATTGCCCTTGGCAACAATTGAGTTTTATTGCTTATGGCCTTTGGTCCTCTTCTTTATCTTGCCAACCCTTGGCCTAGAAGATGAAGACGGACCACTTGTCGTCAAAGCTTGAGTTTGGTGCCTTATCATCATTTCTCGCCGAGTCCAAAAGTTTGCAACAAATTAGCTAGCGAGGCCAAAATGCTCAAAAAACCTTTTCGGGGAGAATGAAGTACCAAAATTCATCCGAGTCTCTAGATCATAACTGCACTCGAGAATCTCAAGTTTGTTCGATGGGCCATCTATTTTGAGGACGTAATCCCTTACGGGTTTTCCTCCACCATTTCAAATGACGACATCTCTCTCGCCAGTGATCTCGACGAGTCCCGCATGTTTTGACTCGTCGGTTGGCTCATCCGATTTTTGTGTGTCAAAAATCCAATTGTGCTTTTTTACGCTAGACAATTATAATTTTCCAATCAATATAGTTTCCATACATATTGTATTGACTTTAAGTATAATAACAAATGGATTAAAAGGTAACGACATCTTTCGAATCGAAATAAACAACTATATGCAATAGCACAAGCATATCACAAGATTCGATCACATGCCATAATATTTAAAATCTCAAAAACAAATATGAACAATGATCGCCCAACATCTCAAAATAGCTTTAAATAAGCCCACGTTGGGTGGGTCATTATTTAAACACATTCAAGCGGGTTACAAACAAGAACAAGTTATAAACCCTTAATATCCAGATTAATAGTTGGCTCCCACTTGACCAATATAAAATTGACAGGGACTTTAGAAGATATATGCATATCAATTTTATACCTAAGTAATAACCATGATTAAATACAGATTACTATTTTTTGCTTTGATCGAGCCTCGCTTGGGAGGGTCATCGCCGCCACTAGTAATAACCCACAATCATCCGCTTTGGAATTCATTCATGTGAAACCTATCTTTTGACCGTCCCGTGGGGAATTTCTCCAAAAAGAATTCACAAAATAAATAAATCATGGAGGTCAAAAATTAATTCAATTTTATTATCCTAATAAAATTGTCAATTAATTATTTAAAACATACTTAGTAATTTTGAAGTTGAGATTTTTCAATTTGGCAACCCTCATGCAAAACACATTTAAACAAATTAAATAAAGCATAAGATAATAAGAAATAAATCAAGCATAACATAAAAAAAATAAACATATTGGGCACAAATTATCCAATTGTCATGGTTTGATTTTTTTGGCTTGATCTTGAAGAAACACGCCTTGAATTTCTCCCACTTGTTCGTCTCGAAAAAAATACTTGTCTCGAACCGCCACGCCAAGCGGCTTCGCGGCCAGGATGCACGCCAAGATCCGGCGGCATTGCTGCTGACAACCTAGCGGCCTCGGACCGCTGGGGCAAAGCACGCCCGCCACTCGGCCAAGACGGCGGCTAGAGAGTCGGCAGTCCTCGGCGGCGACATCGTCATGGCGCAAGGTTCATACAGATTTCGCCAAGAAGACGCCTCGCCCCCCATCTCAGCGATCACGCGTCTCGCAAGGCCCAGCATCTGGCCGCCCACGGCCTAAGCGCGCCGCCCGTCGCGTGGCGTTTCCATCTCATTTCGGCATCCCTGCCTGCCCTCCCTGCGCCCTGCGTGCCCGGTAGGCCCGCCTTACGCCAACCCCTGGTTCGATTTAAGTCGCTTTAATTCTTCATCTCTTTGTTCGACAAAGTTACAATTTATTTACAACAAATAAATAAACTGAGATCTAGACTAGTCTATTACATTGATCAAATCAAACAAATCTAGTCTACTTTGTGGATTTTCTCACGAGGCAAAACAAATCCGAACGAATCGAATTAAAAACCACGGTTTATATGCATGCAAAATAAAACATTAAAATCCATGACAATTGGATACCGCAAAAAGCAGATCTAATTGTTCTCTACTATCCAATTTCAAATTTAATGTCCACTTAATTAAATTACAATTTAAAAAATTCAGAGTCTGAAACAAAGGGCTACGATACCAGGTTGTTGGGGAATGAATCGCACAGATCTATTCGGGGTGAATATTTAAATATAAATTTAATTCATTAATTATTACTAGCATGAATTAATCCTAACCCTCTCTACAAGCTCTGATACCAGTTGTTGGGGAATGAATCGCACAGTGGCTCTGATACCAGTTGTTGGGGAACAAAATTAAGGGCACGAAAATTAAGAGGAAATATAAGCAACAATATTTATTTTATTTTAATCACCTTTTTAGTTATTGGACTATATGTTGGGCTACTCAGGGGGCCTTTAGGAGAATTAAGATTGGACCTTCTAATGGATCTTGAATATCTAATATTGAGCCACAATATAATTCAAGCCCATAAATATTAATTAATCCCACTACATAATTAATATTGCACTATCCATCTTAACCCATATTACAGTCAATATGGCTCTCGATCATTATTTCCCGTGTTTAAGATTATCTAGCCCATTAATTAATTCAAGCCACTGAAATAGCTTTCCATTAATTAATATCTTTTGTCCTTGGTCAAGAAACGGTTCAACATTATTATCCATACCTAAAACAAATTCCACTTGCAAGATTTAGTATGATAAAGCTTATGAACCTCCCAAGGGCAAATCAAGCAAAGCGTTTTGCACACCATTCTTCAGATAAATCTTAAGAATCACACGTGACCAATAATATTGCCCAAGATAAAAAGTATTGAATCTCTCTCTCGATTCGCTACCCATGATAAGTCAAAGCAATAGTTACCCGATCCCATGTGATCCTATTTAAGGGACGAAGGTTAAGAAACAACGATCCACCGAGGTCTAATTCTTCCTTGTTCGGCTCAAGAATTTATCCTCCTCAGAGGTCCTATTCAACAAGATCACCATGCACTAGTGTAATCTCTTGGTCAAGACAAACCAATCTCGAGCCTTTACACCTCAACCTTTCGCGATGGTTGTTCATTTCCATCTAGGTCGTGAATGGCGTGCACTTATAGTTACAAGGATCGTTAATTTAATCTTCCGTGATCGGGTATCACTAAATTAACTACTGATGTAACACGCATTTAATTATTGAACAGCTTATGCAAAGAAATATATATAACATTCAATCATATTTAAAGCATCGATAAACAATTTATTTCAGCAAATAAGTCTGGAAATTCAGTTTCGATTATACAAAGTAAAAAGCATGCTTTTCAGTATAATCCCCAACAAAGACAACATGAATTCCTTGGATTGGCAAACCAAGTATGAGATTGCGATTGGAGTGGCTCAAGGGATTGAATATTTGCATCGAGGTTGTGACATCCAAATTCTGCATTTTGACATCAAGCCTCACAATATACTTCTCGACAATAAGTTTATTCCAAAAATCTCAGATTTCGGGCTAGCCAAATTTTATTCTACTAAGAAAAAGACGGTGACCCTGACTGCAGCTAGAAGAACCATAGGCTATGTTGCTCCTGAACTCATCAACAGAGGTTTTGGCAGAGTCTCTTACAAAGCTGATGTCTACAGTTTCGGGATGTTGTTAATCGAAATGGTTTGCTTAAAGGAGACTTGAGAGGAAACGATGAAAAATCTACCCAAAGATTCTTGATTGGATATATGACAAAGATTGATCAAAGGCGGGAACACCGAAAATTGAGGAAATTGTTGAGGAAAAACGAGGAAGATGACAATGGTGATAGGAGAAATATTGCACGTAAGATGACGATAGTGGCATTGTGGTGCATACTGATTTGAGTCCCGACAATCGGCCTTCAATGAATAAAGTATTGAAATCTTTGGAAAGTAAAGTTGAACACCGCAAATTCCACAATACCGCTTCTCACCAACCCAAGTGGTATTAGATGAGGATCAAAGTTGGAGTACATATTCAACTCGATTATGCATCCTTGCTCATCATGAAGTCGCTACCGCTTTGAGATTACGGTAAATGATTAATAAAGGAGTACGAGTTTTTTGTACAAGAAGTGTACTAATGCATAATTTTTATGTATGTGTTTCCGGGTTGTCTATTATGGACCAACATGAGTGTAATAATTTTTCCTTTCTGATTGTAAAACAAATAAATAAATGAAAACATCAGATCTCTTTACGGAAAGATTTACAAATATAGAAGTTTGAAGTACAAAGATGTCGAATTTGTGTTAGTTATAGAACGAAAAAGTAAAAGTCACTTGACTAGAAAAACTATTTTCTTTAAAATTTATGTTCAGACTCCAAATTAGTAATATTAGCAATTGTTTGGAAATTAATCTGATTGTCATCATGTGAACTCTCTACCATCTCCATTTTGTCATGACTGCATCATTTCTAGCTGAAGTTGCCCATATTCATTTTGTCATGGCTGCTTCATTTCTAGCTAACAGCATATTGGGCTTTGTCATATATATTTTAGAAAAAATTACAACTAGATACAAGATTGAGTACACCATTACAAACAGATACAAAGTGCAGAATTTTGAACTAAAGTACGTGGCATTTTAGTTCAAATTTGAACTAAAGTGCAGAAATTTTCTGTACTTTGTATTTGGTTGTAAGTTTTTGGGTGAC
This sequence comes from Stenogyne calaminthoides, assembly GCA_037126765.1. NCBI lineage: Eukaryota > Viridiplantae > Streptophyta > Magnoliopsida > Lamiales > Lamiaceae > Stenogyne > Stenogyne calaminthoides. The sequence continues at coordinate 546,337 of JBBCBC010000057.1, forward strand.
TTTGTAGTGGAATGTTTTTCTCCCTATATTTTAGTACACTTCAGTTTTGATATTAAAGGTGTGGTCGATGTTGAGGGAAATTAAATAAATGGATTATTCCTAACCCTCTCTACAAGCTCTAGCTTTTAGATGAGACGGAATTCTCTAATGGTATCAGAGCCCAGGTTGTGGGTTCGATTCCTGTGGAAGCACTCCACTCATTTAAATTGTTCACTCTGTTGGGCCTCCTCTCCAGAGAGCAGGGGCAATGATTCGGCCCACGAGTGAGGGGGAGTGTTGAGGGAAATTAAATAAATGGATTATTCCTGACCCTCTCTACAAGCTCGAACTTTTAGATGAGACGGAATTCTCTCAGCAAATAAACCCAATGATTAACCTTACAATAAGGCAGAAAGCTGGAAAAATGGAAAAGGGAAAATGCATTAATGACATTCGATGCCTTGGAAAACATAAATTTGAGCGTGAGTGTTGGGTTTTGTTGTTTAAAGTTCTCTGTTTCCTCATCTACAGTTTGGCTATAGGCAATGCTATCTCAGCAAAGCGTCAATCATAGTTGGGAAATCTTCCTGTGTCATAAGGATAACTATCCATGAATTCGTAAGGATATGAAGAATAGTTGGGAAAAGAGCAGGTGTTGGTATTGTTTATGGAAACATCAACCACCCTCATGGTGAAGTTGTCATAACTGATTGCTTTCACTTTGTATTTTTGAGAGTTGAGGACACTGTTTTCGCATGACAATTCGTAGTCGGGATTTCCAGTGTTTGGGATCATTTTTGAGTCGGAAAGGGAAGCTAATGTTGCGGATAGTGCCGCAGGAAGAAGGGCTACAGATATGAGAATTCGTTGTTTGGTTATTTGCACGAGATGTTTGAAGAAGGGAGATTAGTAGTAAAATAAAGAGAGATGAGCAACATTTGAGGAGGAGATTTTGAGTGATAGTCATCATGATTGTATTGGAATCAAATATGGATCGATCGAGCTTCACAATTTTAAAGCTAATTAGTTTGATTCAGTCTTCTATGAAAGGAACAACTCTAAATAGTGACAATCAGATTATCAAAAAAAATCTGACAAGAAGAAAAAATCACAATATTTCAAATTCAACGGCTACTATCTATAGAAAATGGTAATTTAGATGGCAATAAACCTCAAAGATGGATTGCTCCAAAGGATCAACTTCTCCGGTTTTTTCCACTAGAAAATTAAACTATCACGTAGACTGCTGCAACAGTAGATACAGCAGCTGAAACCTGATTCAATTGAACCGGTTTCTTATAAAGCATCAAGCTAATTAACTTTGCTTAAGTGGAATCTCAAGAGGACACTACTTATTCTTGAAAAGAAAACAAGAATCCCAAATGTAGAGACGTGCTTCCCCTCCGATATATTGCCTGCTTACAAACATACCCATTATTTTAAAATAGACAATCAATTACTTAAGTTACAATATAATATAATGCAAAGATTATATTATAACAAAATAATGCAATAAATTTTGTAATTGTAGGCAAACGTAAGTGCTTACCAAGTTTACAATACATAGATGATCAGAAACTGGCAAAGTAATGTTCTAGTGGACCAAAAAACTCACATCTGTGACTGGGATTACATTAAAGTAGAGAATGATAAAGGAAGAGAGTATGGATTTTTAAATATGCCAGAGCAATGCACGCAACTCCACCTTGTGTAATGGATGTCAAAGTTTTGATTGCATGTAGGAAGGTCATGATTGTCCTCTTCCAAGCCAATATAGCTGCATGTACACTACCAAATTAGAATGTTTTAATTACAATAAAACCTAAGAGATTATTGGGTACATGTGTAAAATAAGTTTGATTTGCATCTGCCACACTTTAGGCTAGGAAAACATTGTGAACACTTACTTGATGGTATAACGGAAATAACTAATGGGATTGCCATCTATGGCACAAACGTCACAACCGAGTTCTCAGCCTTCTCCATTCCTCCCTCACTGAAGAATCCATGGCGGAGGTTGTTGGAATCACTAAGGCGCACGACGTCTGGATCGCGCTTGAGCAAGCCTTCAGTCATGCCTCTCCATCATCTCCGCGATGAGCTTCAACTTCTTAAACGTGGTTCATCCAGTGTTGCTGAATATGGCCGCGCCTTCAAAAGCCTATGTGATCAGTTGGCAGCAATGGGCCACCCTGTGACGGACGTGGATAAGGGTCACTGGTTCCTTCGGGGCCTTGGCCCTAACTTTCGGGCCTTCGCCGATCTGCGTATGACCTTGCTCCCGATTGATACGTGGACACCGGCGCTTCCGCCCACATGACGTCTTCTGCAAACAGCCTAGACACCTTTGAGACTTATACTAGTAATGGTTGTGTCATCGTCGGTAATGGTGACGCTTTACCTATTTCTCACTTTGGTTCTAAATTTGACAATAATAGTTTGCCTTTGCTAGACGTACTTATTGTCCCACATATTACTAAAAACCTGCTTTCTATAACTAAATTGACTATGGACTTGCCTATTGATGTTTTGTTCTCAAATGATTCTTTTGTCATTCAGACGCGAAAAAGGAGATACTGGCAAGGGGCCGATGTAAAGATGGCCTCTATGTTTTGGAACATGGCTCCCCTGCATTGATTGTTGCTTTATATTCTAGTGTTTCTAAGTCGTCTTTTGAGTTATGACATAATCGTTTAGGACATATTTATGTTTCCATTATTCAGTTGTTTAATAAATTGGGTCAATTGGTCATTACATCTGTTTTGTCAAAACCCACCATTTGTCCTTCTTGTCAATTAGCTTAAAAGTAAACGCTTACCCTTTTCTTTAAATGAAAAACATGCATTAAGTGTGTTGATTTGATTCATTATGATTTATGGGGTCCTCGCCCCGCTTAACTCTCATGATGGATTTCGATATTATGCTCTTTTTTTGTTGATGATTATTCCCGCTTTTCTTGGTTGTATCCATTACGTGCTAAGTCTGATTTTTTTGATGTGCTTAAACATTTTACCTATCTTGTGAGTAATCAATTTAACACTACAATAAAAGTTTTTCAAAGAGATGGTGGAACTGAGTTTACCAATTCTCAAGTTCGTGAATTCTTTGCTTTCAACGTGGTGTCTTGCATCATTTTTCTTGTCCATACACTCCTCAACAAAATGGTCGCGTTGAGCGCAAACATCGCCATATAACCTAAACCGGGTTTATCTATGCTCTTTCATGCTCATGCACCCATTACTTATTGGATTGATGCTTTCACCACACCAAGTTTATACTATAAATAGGTTGTCATCCCCCATACTTGATAATAAATCTCCTTCCTCAATTGTTGTTTGGTTCGATTCCTACTTATGCACGAATTTCAAAGTCTTTGGTTGTCGAAGTTTTTCCATATCTTCGTGATTATGCTCCTAATAAACTGGAACCTTGTAGTCAACCATGCATTTTCTTAGGATATAGTAGCATGCATAAGGGTTTTTGGTGTTTTGATCCTGTTGCTTCACGAATTTACATTACTCGTCATGGTCAATTTGATGAGTCTTGTTTTCCTTTCGCTAATACTACTAATTCCTCCGCCGACGCCTCTGCTTTGAGTTTTCTCAATTTCTTAAGCCACGATTGCAATACCTCCCAATCGCTCCAACTAGTAAATCACCGCCTTCACCGTAACATGTTCCGCCTTCTTGTGGCCCATGTCTTGATTCCGAGCCAACATCTTTTGGCAATTTATCTTCGTCTGTTGCTCTTTAAGTCCAATTGGGTCGATGCACCTGTTGAGCTCATTACAATGGACAATGTCCATTCAAATTTATGCCTGATCTGCTTACCACGGTGGATACCCAACCCAATGTCACCACTGCCGTGCCATCTACTCGCCGCACTTTCAATGCCTCGAGGTTCCTCTCAACCTTCTATTAATTTGCATCCCATGCAAACCCGAGCCAAATCCGGATTATTAAACCTAAATATTTTGTCGATATGTCTTCATCGCTCTCGTTATCAGATTGTCCGTGTCATAGAACCAAAGGGTTTCAAATCGCTATCAAAGTTCCACATTGGCTTTCAGAATGCGTGAGGAAATGGATGCTCTCCACTCTAATAACACATGGGAACCTCGTTCCGCCTCCTAAAGATAACGTAGTTGACTCGAAATGGGTATTTCGCACCAAGTTCAAGTCCGATGGCACAATTGAGCGTTATAAAGCCCGCTTTAGTTCGGGCCAATATTTTACCCAAATACCCGAAGTTTGACTTCTCTCATACTTTCAAATTAGTTGTTAGAGAGTCTCATAGTTAAAGTGTCATTTTGGCTATTGATGTACAAATTGTTGGCCCTTGCATTAGCTCGATGTCAAAAACGCCTTTCTACATGGCATCCTCGATAAACCGGTCCTTATGGCTCACCACTGTGGTTCATTGACCTCGCCATCCGAATCATGTGTGCAAGATGAAAAGGCCCTTTACGGCCTTCGCCAAGCTCCTCGTGGCCGGGTTTGATCGTTTCAACTTTTTTCTTATTTCCATTGGTTTTGTTCGTAGTAAAGCGGATACCTATCTTTTCTTTTTCGATCGTCTTGATTGCACCATCTTTTTTACTCTTGTATGTTGATGATATTATCATTAATTGTAGTAATAAATCTGTTTTGCGTGCCCCTCATTCATCGCGGTAAATAAAGAGTTTGTCGCCAAGGATCTCGATTCTCTCGCCATTTCTCGATCTTGAGATTTCTCACCGCGCCAATGGCCTTTTCGGGTCAAGCCAAGTATGCTCACGACATACTCACTAGGGCTTCTCTCCTCGAGTCAAAGCCAATTTAGTACCTCACTATCACTCGTCCCGACATGTCAGATGTCGTCAACCATGTCGTCACCCAATTCCTCCATAGTCCAACGAATGATCATTTTTTACTGCTGCTTAATTCTACGATATGTCAAGGGCACCATCCATTTTGGCCTCACATTCTCTCCTCCATCCGACTACTCGATTCTAGCTATTCTTGATGCGGATTGGGGCCATTGTGTGGACACGAGACGCTCCAATGATGGCTACCGATATTCTTGGGAGGTAATTTTGTCTCCTGGAGTGCTAAAAAGAAGAACCGTAGCTCGATCAAGCCGTGAGAGTGAATATCGCATTTGCCAACACTGCTTAAGAAATAATTTGGCTAACTCATTTGCTTCGTGAGCTACATGCACTACCTCCCTCGCGACCTCTTCACAGGTGACAATAAAAGTGCGTTGTTCTTGAGTAAGAATCCAATTGCACACAAACGAGCAAAACACATTGATATAGACTGCCATTTTATAAGGGAGCTCGTTGCTAGTCAGAAGCTAGTCACTCAGTTCGTTCCCTCCGAACTTCAGGTCGCAGATATTTTCACCAAAAGTCTCCCTCGGCCTTCATTCGAATTATTATGCGCCCAAGCTTTGTGTTGATGAAAATCCCACACTTTGCTTGAGGGGAGGTAATAGAGAATATTCTGGAGACCAAGTCAAAGAATATTCTAGACACCAAATCACCTCAAATCAATCTTGATTTGGTTTAATTAAATGTTGTGATTTGTAATTAATGTTGTGATCTCATTCCTTGTAAAGTGGTGTACTCACATTATAAATAGTGGAAATTCTCTTCACCAATTCACGGTGAAATTAATCTAGTCTTCTATCTTTTACACTTGCTTAATGGGGTTCCTGATCTACAAGTTCCGAACAAGGCATCTGTCCATGTTTGATGCAATAGAGAGCTTCCTACGAAGTGACAACAAACTCATGCCAGTACGATACTCGTATTCAGACATAAAGAAGATGACGGGAGGTTTTCGAGAAAAACTTGGCCAAGGAGGATACGGTACTGTATACAAAGGAAAGCTTTGGAGTGGCTATGACGCTATGGTAAAAACTACTCGAAAAGTCCCGAGGAAATGGCCAAGACTTCATGAATGAAACCTCAACCATCGGAAGGATCCATCATGTCAATGTTGTGAAGCTAGTTGGATATTGTCTTTGAAAAGATCCAAGCGTGCACTTGTATACGATTTCATGCCTAATGGATCCCTTGACAAGTACATCTACAAAGAAGACGGTGTGAATTACTTGGACCGGCGGACCAAGTATGAGATTCGCGATTGAGTGGCTCGAGGGATTGAGTATTTGCATCAAGGTTGTGACATCCAGATCCCGTGATTTTGACATCAAGCCTCACAATATACTTCTCGATGATAAGTTTATTCCAAAAATCTCAGATTTCGGGCTAGCCAAATTTTATTCTACTGAGAAAAAGACAGTGACCCCGATTGCAGCCTAGAGAACCATAAAGCTATGTTGCTCTAAACTCATGAACAGAGGTTTTGACAGAGTCTCTTACAAAGTTGATGTCTACGATTTACGGACGCTAATCGAAAATGGTGTGCCTAAAGAAAGACTTGAGAGGAAACGGTGAAAAATCTACCCAATTTCCCGGATTGGATATATGACAAAGATTGATCAAAAGGAACACCAAATTGGGGGAAAATGTTGAGGAAAATGAAAAGATGATAATGGTGATAGGAGAAAAATTGCACGAAGATGACGATAGTTGCATTGTGGTGCATACAGATGAGTCCCGACAATCGGCCTTCCATGAATAAAGTTTTGGAAATGCTGAAAAGTGAAGTTGAATACCAGCAAATTCCTCAGTGTCCTACTCAATCAACCCAAGTGGTATTAGATTAGGATCAAAGTTGGAGTACATATTCAACGATGGCTTTCTGCAATGCGTGAGGAAATGGATGCTCTCCACTCTAATAACACATGGGAACTCGTTCCGCGCTCTCCTAAAGATAACGTAGTTGACTCGAAATGGGTATTTCGCACCAAATTCAAGTCCGATGGCACAATTGAGTGTTATAAAGCCCGCTTGGTCGCCCAATGTTTTACCCAAATACCCGGGTTTGACTTCTCTCATACTTTCAAATTTCAATTGTTAGAAATTTTCTAGAGTTCGTGTCATTTTGGCTATTGATGTACATCGTTGTTGGCCCTTGCATCAACTTGATGTCAAAACGCTTTCTCGCATGGCATCCTCGATAAACCGGGTCCTTATGGCTCAAATACCAGGTTCATTGACCCTCGCTATCCCCGAATCATGTGTGCAAGATGAAAAAAGGCCCTTTACGGCTTTCTCCAAGCTCCTCGTGCTGGTTTGATCGTTTGACTCTTTTCTTATTTCCATTGGTTTTGTTCGTGGTAGTATGGATACCTCTCTTTTCTTTTCTCGAATCGTCTTGATTGCACCATCTTTTTACTCTTGTATGTTGATGATATTATCATTAATTGTAGTAATAAATCTGTTTTTGCGAGCCCTCATTCATCGTGTAAATAAAGAGTTTGTTTGTCAAGGATCTCGGTTCTCTCGCCACTTTCTCGGTCTCGAGATTTCTCACACCGCCAATGGCCTTTTCTTGGGTCAAGCCAAGTATGCTCACGGCATACTCACTGGGGCTTCTCTCCTCGAGTCAAAGCCAATTTAGTACCTCACTATCACTGTCCCCGGACATGTCGATGATGTCAACCATGTCACCAATTCCTCCATAGTCCAACGAATGATCATTTTTTGGTCATCTGCTTAATTCTACGATATGTCAAGGCACCATCCATTTTGGCCTCACATTCTCTCCTTCATCCGCTCTACTCGATTCTAGGCTATTCAGATCACGGATTTGGCCCATTGTGTGGACACGAGATGTTCCACGTATGGCTACTCCATATTCTTAGGAGGTAATTTTGTCTCCGGAGTGCTAAAAAAAAGCAAAAACTGTAGAGCTCGATCAAGCTGTGAGAGTGAATATCGTTCATTTGTCAACACTTTGCGCCAAGAAATAATTTGGCTAACTCATTTGCTTCGTGAGCTCACGCAGCACTACCTCCCTCGCGACCTCTGCTTCTGTGTGACAATAAAAGTGTGTTGTTCTTGAGTCAGAATCCAATTGCACACAAACGAGCAAAACACATTGATATAGACTGCCATTTTATAAGGGAGCTCGTTGCGGTCGGTTAGTCACTCGGTTCGTTCCTCCGAACTTCGGTCATAGATATTTTCACCAAAAGTCTCCCTCGGCCTTCCTTCGACGATTATTAAGCTCCAAGCTTTGTGTTGATGAAAATCCCACACTTTGCTTGAGGGGAGGTAATAGAGAATATTCTGGAGACCAAGTCAAAGAATATTCTAGACACCAAATCTCCTCAAATCAATCTTGATTTGGTGTAATTAATTTTGTAATTAAATGTTGTGATTTGTAATTAATGTTGTGATCTCATTCCTTGTAAAGTGGTGTACTCACATTATAAATAGTGGAAATTCTCTTCACCAATTCACGGTGAAATTAATCAAGTCTTCTATCTATTACACTTGCTTAATGGGGTTCCTGATCTACAAGTTCCGAACAAGGCATCTGTCCATGTTTGATGCAATAGAGAGCTTCCTACTGAAGACCAACAAACTCATGCCAAGACGATACTCCTATTCAGACATAAAGAAGATGACGGGAGGTTTTCGAGAAAAACTTGGCCAAGGAGGATACGGTACAGTATACAAAGGAAAGCTTTGGAGTGGCTATGACGTTGCGGTAAAACTACTCGGAAAGCCTGGAGGAAATGGCCAAGACTTCATGAATGAAATTTCAACCATCGGAAGGATCCATCATGTCAATGTTGTGAAGCTAGTTGGATATTGTGCTGAAAGATCCAAGCGTGCACTTGTATACGATTTCATGCCTAATGGATCCCTTGACAAGTACATCTACAAAGAAGACGGTGTGAATTACTTGGACTGGCAGACCAAGTATGAGATTGCGATTGGAGTGGCTCGAGGGATTGAGTATTTGTATCAAGATTGTGACATCCAGATCCTGCATTTTGACATCATGCCTCACAATATACTTCTCGATGATAAGTTTATTCCAAAAATCTCAGATTTCGGGCTAGCCAAATTTTATTCTCTTGAGAAATAGACGACAAAGGACCACCATAGGAACCATATGTTGCTCCTTAACTCATGAACAGAGGTTTTGGCAGAGTCTCTTACAAAGTTGATGTCTACAGTTTCGGGATGCTGCTAATCGAAATGGTGTGCCTAAAGAAAGACTTGAGAGGAAACGATGAAAAATCTACCCAGTATTTCCCGGATTGGATATATGACAAAGATTGATCAAGGCGGAACACTAAAATTGGGGAAATTGTTGAGGAAAACGAAAAAGATGATAATGGTGATAGGAGAAAAAAAAATTGCACGAAGATGACGATAGTGGCATTGTGGTGCATACTGATTGAGTCCCGACAATCGACCTTCCATGAATAAAGTTTTGGAAATGCCGGAAAGTGAAGTTGAACACCTGCAAATTCCTCGGCGTCCTACTCAATCAACCCAAGTGGTATTAGATGAGGATCAAAGTTGGACTACATATTCAATCGATTCTCGCATCCTTTCTCTCATCATGAAGTTGCTTCCCTGCTTGAGATTACTTGTCAAGATTAATAAAGGAGTATGAGTTTTTTTTTGTAAAAAAGTGTACTAATGCATGATTTTTATGTATGTGTTTTTTGTTTGTCGATCATGGACCAACATGTGTAATAATTTTTACTTCCTGATTGTAAAACTAATAAATAAATGAAAAAAGCAGGTCACATCGGACTTTAGTGGAAGACTTACAACTATCGAAGTTTGAAGTACAAATATATCAAATTTGTGTTGAATTCTTGAAATCTAAATTGAATTTAAGTAGAAATCAAAATAGGTGAAAGTCAAACTATTTTCCTTAAAATTTATGTCTCCAAAGTAGTAATATTAGCAATTGTCAATTGTTTGGAAATTAATCTATTTTTCAACATTCCAACTCTCTCTGATTAATGATACAAATTCAATGATGAGTGTGTCATCAAAAAGAACCCAACCATCTCCATTTTGTCATGGCTGCATCATTTCTAGCTGAATTTCGCCCATATTCATTTTTGTCATGGCTGCTTCATTTCTAGCTAACACCATATTGGGCTTTGTTATATATATTTTGATATTAAGGGTGTGGCCCATTTTATTTCATTTATAGTGGGCTCTGCCATGAATGGTAAGATATACAATAAAAACAAAATAATACGTGGTGTTAAATTTAGTGCTGAATTATCAAATCTCCTCCACAACTACAAGTATAGGATATGCTACAACTAAAAACCTTATTCACTAATTAGATTTGTCCCTTTCACACAAGACTGAAATTGGGTTTAATAGTCATGTGAAGCCCCATCTTTTATTCCAATGCAACAATCATGAAGATCACTGAAAACCTCTTCCTCGTATGTTGTTCATCTCTCTTCATTTTAGTCCTAATTTCCCTTCTTCAAACATCTCAGGCAACAAATTCTCATATTTGTAGCCCTTCTTCCTGTGGCATTATTCGAGATATTAGCTTCCCTTTCCGAATCAAACATAACCCCAAACACTGTGGAATTCCCGACTATGAATTAGCATGCGAAAACAACTTCACCTTACTCCATCTCAACTCCCAAAAATACCAAGTGAAAGCAATCAATTACGACAACTTCACCATCAGGCTGGCTTTTGCTTCCATAAACAATACCAACATCTGCTCTTTCCCCACCTATTCTTCATTACCATATACCTTCAGAAACGGTTATCCTTACGACACAGAAAGATATCACGGATATGATCTACGCTTTCCTGAGGTAGCTTGGCCTGTAAATTTCATGAGCTGCCCACATCCGTTGAACAACTCTTCCTTGTTAACGGATACTAATGAGTGTGCCTCAAATTCATCAAATAGCAGACATACTTATATAAAGGCCGGCCACATGAAGGCCTCAGATGTAAGACACATGTGCAGAATAGACGCCATAGCAATGACATCTTGGAAATTTGAGGATTTGAAGAATGTTTCGGTTTCAGAAATCCACGACTCTCTGCTCTATGGATTTGAGCTATCTTGGTTGAGGTACCCCTGTAGCATCTGCACAGATAAACCATTCTGTGTTCTTCATAAAGACCATACAGCCAGTTGCGACGAATCGCCTGGCCTGATTGTTTTCATCATAGGTGGGCTCCTAATTAATTTACACCAATCATGATTCATGTTCAATTCATTAGGCAAAGAGTTTGCAATTCTAATTTTGTCAACAACACTATGTGCAGTTGTGGCATTAGTTATGGTATTTATAGGGGTGAGCATTCCAGCAAAGATCATCCTTGGATTCACCTGTATTTGTGGGGTCTCATTACCTCTTTACCTACGGGACTGGTCTTTCGAATCTTTCCAGTCTTTCGACCTAGATCAGCGTAAGAGTTATAAGCAAGGATAACACTGTTAATTAACTCTGAATTCCAGCATATTTCTTTTTATATTTTCCATCTTAACTTGTCTGGTGTACTTGCAGTTGGACTGGGTGTAGCGGGGATTGGAATGTATGCAGGTGAGCTCTTAATTTATGTTGCATGCAGTAAACTTAGTCGTTTGTGACCCATATAATAAAAATTCAGATAAGGAAACAGATAACTTTAAGCAAGAAAAACCCAATAGTCATAAGTACACTCGGTTTTATTTTTCCAAGGCATAAAAGGTCATTATTCCATTTTGTCTTTCTAATTTATTTTCCAGTGCTCGGCCTTACTGCAAGGTCAATCGTTGGGTTTATTTGCTTAATGGTGTTTCTGATCTACAAGTTCCGAAGAAGGCATCTGTCCATGTACGATGCAATAGAAAGCTTCCTACGAAGTGACAACAAACTCGTGCCAATAAGGTACTCCTATTCAGACATAAAGAAAATGACTAGAGGTTTTCGAGAAAAACTAGGCCAAGGAGGATACGGTACTGTTTACAAAGGAAAGCTACGAAGTGGCCGTGATGTAGCTGTAAAGCTATTGGAAAATGCGGCTGGAGCAAATGGGCAAGACTTCATGAATGAAATTGCAACCATTGGAAGGATCCATCATTTTAAAGTTGTGAAGCTAGTTGGATATTGTGCAGAAAGATCCAATCGTGCACTTGTATATGATTTCATGCTTAATGGTTCCCTTGACAAGTACATCTACAAAAAAGATAGCATGAAATCCTTGGACCGCAAACCAAGTATGAGATTGCGATTGGAGTGGCACGAGGGATTGAGTATTTGCATCGAGGTTGTAACATCCAGATCCTGCATTTTGACATCAAGCCTCATAATATACTTCTCGATGATAAGTTTATACCAAAAATCTCAGATTTCGGGCTAGCCAAATTTTACTCAACGGAGAAAAAACAAAGTGACCTTGATCGCAGCTAGAGGAACTACGGGCTATGTTGCTCTGAACTCATCAATAGAGGTTTCGCGCAGAGTCTCTTGTAAAGTTGATGTCTCTGAGTTTGGGATGTTGCTGATCGAAATGGCGTGCTTGAAGAAAGACTTGAGAGGAAACGATGAAAAATCTACCCAGTATTTCCCGGATTGGATATATGACAGCATTGATCAAGGCGGGAACACTGAAATTGGGGAAATTGTTGAGGAAAACGAGAAAGATGATAATGGTGATAGGAGAAAAATTGCACGTAAGATGACGATAGTGGCATTGTGGTGCATACAGATGAGTCCAGACAATCGGCCTTCAATGAATAAAGTATTGGAAATGCTGGAAAGTGAAGTTGAACACTTGCAAATTCCTCAGCGTCCTACTCAATCAACCCAAGTGGTATTAGATGAGGATCAAAGTTGGAGTACATATTCAACTGATTCTGCATCCTTTCTCTGTCATGAAGTTGCTCCCTGCTTCGAGATTACTGTTCAAGATTAATAAAGGAGTACGAGTTTTTTGTACAAAAAGTGTACTAATGCATGATTTTTATGTATGTGTTTTCGTGTTGTCGATCATGGACCAACATTTGTAATAATTTTTACTTCCTGATTGTAAAACTAATAAATAAATGAAAAAAGCAGGACACATCGGACTTTACTGGAAGACTTACAACTATCGAAGTTTGAAGTACAAATATATCAAATTTGTGTTAGTTACGGAACGAAATTGAATTTAAGTCGAAATAAAAATAGGTGAAAGTCTAACTATTTTCCTTAAAATTTATGTCTCCAAAGTAGTAATATTAGCAAAGATCAATTGTTTGGTTTTAATCTTATTTTCAATATGACAATATGTTTTATTAATGATACAAATTCAATCCATTTTGTCATGGCTGCAAAATTTCTAAGCTGAATTTCGAAAAGCAGATTCATTTTTTGTCATAGCTGCTTCATTTCTATAAGCTAACACCATATTGGGCTTTATTCATATTTTTTGATTTTTATTGGAATGTGATCTGTTTATTTCATTTATAGTATCCTCTGCCATAAATGGTAAGATATACAATAAAAAAAAAAAAATACGTGGTTTAAATTTAGTGCTGAATTATCAAATCTCCAAGACAACTACAAGTATAGGCTAAGCTTGACCAACTAAAAAATTATTCCCAAATTAGATTTGTCCCTTATAAAGACTTGAATTGGGTTCATTTCATCATGGGAAACCCCATCTTTGATTTAATCAATGCAACAATCATGAAGATCTCACTCAAAACCTCTTCCTCATATGTTGTTCATCTCTCTTCATTTTAGTCCTAATTTCCTTTTTCAAACATCTCAGGCAATGAATTCTCATATTTGTAGCCCTTCTTCCTGTGGCATTATTCGCAATATTAGCTTCCCTTTCCGACTCAAACATAACCCCAAACACTGTGGAATTCCCGACTATGAATTAGCATGCGAAAACAATGTCACCTTAATCCATCTCAACTCCCAAAAATACAAAGTGGTACTGTCAATTACAAAACTGACAGGAGGCTTTTCCATAAAAAATAATAACAAAGCCCCAACCATTCTTTATATTCATCACTTCAGGGACTTATCCTTTAGCACCGGCTCAAAAACCAATTTAGTACCTTTCCAGAGATCACAGTGCCTCCGGACATGTCTGCCCATATCCGTCAAATTCCATGTTAACGGAAACCTCCATAGTCCAACGAATATCATTTTTTGGCTGTCAACATGAATGCCTACAGATATGTCAAATGGCACCATCCATTTTGGCCTCATGACATCCTCCTTCATCCGACTATTTGAAGAATCTAGGCTATTCAGAAATTCGGATTTGGCCCATTCTATGGACACGAACGTTCCACGGACAGGTATCCATATTCTTAGGAAAGATAAAAGATTTGTCTCCTGATGAAGCAATAAAAGTTGCTACGCAAACTGTAGCTTCGAATTAATTTGTGATAGGTGAATATCGTGCATTTTCCATCCACACATGCAGGTTCAATAATAAAGACGTTGTGCTTCACTTTAACATTTTTAATGTTGTTTTGTAAACTAAATACTTGCAATACCTACCTCGCGAATTATATCAGCAATTCAATTTGGTCAACAAAATTCTGTTGTTCTTGTGGCATTAGTTGTGGTATTTGTAGTAAAGGCATTCCAGCAAATATCATCCTTGATATTCAGACTGCGATTTTTATAAGGGCTCTTGTTTCTTTCCATATGGTCATGGTCTTTCCAGTTCGTTCCCTCCGAACTTAAGGTCGCCGATATTTTCATTTTCAAAAAGTCTAACAAGTCGTTCTGTTAATTAACTCTGAATTCCAAGCATTTTGTTTTGAAAATTTACATCTTTGCTTATCTGGTGTAATTGAGAATATTGGACCCAAGTTTCAAAGGATGTTCTAGACGCATTTAATTAACCTCAAATCAATCTTGATTTCCATCTGTGATTAATTTTGTAAAATTAAATGTTGAGATTTGTAATTAAAGTTGAAATCTCATTCCTTTAAAGTCGTGTATTTATTATTTTAAATAGTCAAATTCTCATTATTTCATTTTTTTTTAATTCTAGTCTTCTATCTTTTACACTTGCTTTATGGGGTTCCTGATCTACAAGTTCCGAACAAGGCATCTGTCCATGTTTGATGCAATAGAGAGCTTCCTACGAAGTGACAACAAACTCATGCCAGTACGATACTCCTATTCAGACATAAAGAAGATGACGGGAGGTTTTCGAGAAAAACTTGGCCAAGGAGGATACGGTACTGTATACAAAGGAAAGCTTTGGAGTGGCTATGACGTTGCGGTAAAACTACTCGGAAAGCCCGGAGAAAATGGCCAAGACTACATGAATGAAATTTCAACCATCGGAAGGATCCATCATGTCAATGTTGTGAAGCTAGTTGGATATTGTGCTGAAAGATCCAAGCGTGCACTTGTATACGATTTCATGCCTAATAGATCCCTTGACAAGTACATCTACAAAGAAGACGGTGTGAATTATTTGGACTGGCAGACCAAGTATGAGATTGCGATTGGAGTGGCTCTAGGGATTGAGTATTTGCATCAAGGTTGTGACATCCAGATCCTGCATTTTGACATCAAGCCTCACAATATACTTCTCGATGATAAGTTTATTCCAAAAATCTCAGATTTCGGGCTAGCCAAATTTTATTCTACTAAGAAAAAGACGGTGACCCTGACTGCAGCTAGAGGAACCATAGGCTATGTTGCTCCTGAACTCATCAACAGATGTTTTGGCAGAGTCTCTTACAAAGCTGATGTCTACAGTTTCGGGATGTTGTTAATCGAAATGGTGTGCTTAAAGGGAGACTTGAGAAGAAACGATGAAAAATCTACCCAGTATTCCCGGATTGGATATATGACAGCATTGATCAAGGCAAGGACATTGAAATTGGAAAAATTGTTGAGGAAAACGAGGAAGATGACAATGGTGATAGGAGAAATATTGCACGTAAGATGACGATAGTGGCATTGTGGTGCATACAGATGAGTCCTGACAATCAGCCTTCAATGAATAAAGTATTGGAAATGCTGGAAAGTGAAGTTGAACACCTGCAAATTCCACAGCGCCCTGCTCAGTCAACCCAAGTGGTATTAGATGAGGATCAAAGTTGGAGTACATATTCAACTGATTATGCATCCTTGCTCTGTCATGAAGCTGCTACCTGCTTTGAGATTACTGTAAATGATTAATAAAGGAGTACAAGTTTTTTGTACAAGAAGTGTACTAATGCATGATTTTTATGTATGTGTTTATATGTTGTTTATTATGGACCAACATGAGTGTAATAATTTTTCTTTTCTGATTGAAAACAAATAATTTTTGTTGAAAAATCAGATCTCTTTCACGGAAATATTTACAACTATCGAAGTTTGAAGTACAAAGATGTCGAAATTTGTGTTAGTTATAGAATGAAAAAGTCAAAGTCACTTGACTAAAAAAACTATTTTCTTTAAAATTTAAAATGTTCAGACTCCAAATTAGTAATATTAGCAATTGTTTGGAAATTAATCTGATTGTCATCAAATAACTTTTTACCATCTCCATTTTGTCATGGCTGCATCATTTCTAACTGAAGTTTTGTATATTTATTTTGTCATGGCTGCTTCATTTCTAGCTAACAGCATATTGGGCTTTGTCATATATATTTTGAAAAAATTACAACTAGATACAAGATTGAAGTATGTTTTACCATTCCAAATCCCTTGACAAAGTTGCAGAATTTTGAACTAAAAGTCCTATGGCATCTTTAGTTCAAATTTGAACTAAAGTGCAGAAATTGATGTTTGAAATTCATCATGATGTTTGAAGAAAATCAATGTTATCCTTACTTTAAAGAGATTATATGCATTTGTTTTGGAGGAGATTTTGAGTGATTTCATCATGATTGTATTGAATCAAACATGGATCGATCTTATTGCTTCACAATTTTAAATTTTGAATTAGTTTGATTTTTTATTACTCAGAAAGGGACAACTCTAAATAGTGAAGGAGATATTTAGTTGTGTTTTAGACTATATTTGTGGAGGAAAATTGATCATTTTTGGATACAAATTTTACAACACCTAATTTTTTCTGCCGTAGCAGAGGTTCAAATCGGTGACAATCAGACTAATTTCCAAACAATTGCTAATTCTTACAATTTGGAAAGGAATATAAAAACTTTTGGTATCAAATATTTTTCCAATATTCATCCATTTATACCCCATCCTAAAGACCCATTTCAAGAAAAAATGCATGCCCAAGTCACGGCTTTATCAGCCAATGCATTTAGTAAATTGAAGGTAAACGTTTTTTTTTTGACCAAATTATATTTATCGTAAAAAAAGGTTCCAAAAAACAAGACTGGAACCCTTTAGTATCAAAAATTTTCTTTAGTAAAAATAGAAGGACAAATTCTTTTAATACAACAATATTTTTGTATCAGCATTTTTTCTGATACTAAAAAATCAATTTTTATATCAAGTTTTATGTCGTCTAAATACGGATATTACGGCAAACTTTGGCTTCTGGAAAATTTTCCCCAATATTGGAATCATCATGCTCACCTTCTACCAGGGCAAAAAAAAAATCAAAGCATCACTAATTAGCATTCCGTCAAAATAGTCGACACAATTAATCTTATTTTCGCCATCCAAAAATGTCTCATACCAGTTCCTAATGATTGACAACACAAAGGATTATTTAATTTTATTTTTTTTTGACAGCAGAATTATTTAATGTTAAATGTACAGTTAATACGAGAATTATTAATGGTGTATCTTTTAGGTACACAACAAACAACAGCGTAACTTTAAACTTAAGTATTTGACAACAAGAATTCATGGAGAAACATACTCAGGAAGCCCATGCTATGCTCTCTAAAAATATCTGCACCAAACAGAGAAATCAATGTTTATTGATAATAAATATTTTTGGAGTTTAATATGAAAGCTTAAATAGATGCAAGGTGTCTGCATTAAAAAATCCCGTAATACTTTATTGCTAAACAGATTTAAATCACATGTATAATGAAAGGGTGGATACCATCAAGCAAGAATCAAGTCCAACCTCAGCAAGGCTATTGAATAAATGCTGCCAACAAGTGGGGATTACTGTCATGTAATCCAATGCAAAACAAGTTGAATAACATTTATGTTTTAACAAAGAATGATTGAAAAAAGTCAAAATTTTGAGACATACTTAATTTTGAAACACATACTGATTCATGAGTTCCATCTATATTTCATGCCTAATATTCAGTTTAATTAAAGCATAATTAAAGTTTTGGAAGTTTTAACTACATTTTCTTAAGAACTAATCAATTGACAATCAGATTTATCATAAAATTTTGACAAACAAGAAAAAATCAAATATTTCAAATTCAACGGCTACTATCTATAGAAAATGGTAATTTAGATGGCAAATAAACCTCAAAGATGGATTGCTCCAAAATTACAACAATTCCGGTTTTTTCCTTTTAAAATTAAACTATCATCTTCTAATATTTTATATAACATAAACCTAATTTTAAATAAACGGTTTCTTTGAAAAGAAAATCATTGTAACCTTTAATTTAATGGTAAAAAATAAATTACTAATTTAATTGCCATCATTGCATAAACGTCATTAATTATTTCTCAATGTTCTCCTTTAATTGAAAGAAAGAAAAAATGGCGGAAAATATGTTGGAATACTAAAGTATTATTGTTGGATCGCGCTTTTTAATATAGCCTTCAGTCATGCCTCTCCATCATCTCCGCGAAAGAGCTTCAAGTTTAAATACATGGTTCATCCAGTGTTGGCAAATATGGCCTAGTGGACTTCAAAACTCCATCTGTGATCAGATGGCAGCAATGGGCCACCCTGTGACGGACGTGGATAAGGGTCACTGGTTCCTTCAGGGCCTTGGCCCTAACTTTCGGCCTTCGCCGATCTGCGTATGACCTTGCTCCCTGAACTCAGGACAATGACCTTCTTCAGCAGGCCACATGACGAACTCAATGCAAACAGCCTTCCGACACCTTTGAGACTTATAGGTAGTACTGGTGGCGGCTCTCAAAACGGTTCTTTTTCCAGTGGTCATAGTCGGTAATGGTGACGCTTTTACCTATTTCTCACTTTGGTTCTAAATTTGTCAATAATAGTTTGCCTTTGCTAGACGTACTTGTTGTCCCACATATTACTAAAAACCTGCTTTCTATAACTAAATTGACTATGGACTTGCTTGTTGATGTTTTGTTCTCAAATGATTCTTTTGTCATTTAGACGCCGGTGAGATATCTTGGCAAGGGGCCGATGTAAAGATGGCCTCTATGTTTTGGAACATGGCTCCCCTCGCATTGATTGTTGCTTTATATTCTAGTGTTTCTAAGTCGCCTTTTGAGTTATGACATAATCGTTTTTGACATATTTATGTTTCCATTATTCAGTTGCTTAATAAATTGGGTCATTTGGTCATTACATATGTTTTGTCAAAACCCACCATTTGTCCTTCTTGTCAATTAGCGAAAAAGTAAACTCTTACCCTTTTCTTTAAATGAAAAAAAAGTGCATTAAGTGTGTTGGATTTGGTTCATTATGATTTATGGGGCCCCGCCCCAATTAACTCTCATGATGGATTTCTATATTATGCTATTTTTGTTGATGATTATTCCCGCTTTTCTTGGTTGTATCCATTACGTGCTAAGTCTGATTTTTTTGATGTGCTTAAACGTTTTACCTATCTTGTGAGTAATCAATTTAACACTACAATAAAAGTTTTTCAAAGTGATGGTGGAACTGAGTTTACCAATTCTCAAGTTCGTGAATTCTTTGCTGAACGTGGTGTCTTGCATCATTTTTCTTGTCCATACACTCCTCAACAAAATGGTCGCTACCGAGCGCAAACATTGTCATATAACCTAAAACCGGGTTTATCTATGCTCTTTCATGCTCATGCACCCATTACTTATTGGATTGATGCTTTCACCACAGCTGTTTATACTATAAATAGGTTGTCATCCCCCTTACTTGATAATAAATCTCCTTTTGAATTGTTATTTGGTTCGATTCCTACTTATGCGAATTTCAAAGTCTTTGGTTGTCGAGTTTTTCCATATCTTCGTGATTATGCTCCTAATAAACTGGCACCTTGTAGTCAACCATGCATTTTCATAGGATATAGTAGCATGCATTTCGGTGTTTTGATCCTGTTGCTTCACGAATTTACATTACTCGTCATGGTCAATTTGATGAGTCTTGTTTTCCTTTCGCTAATACTACTAATTCCTCTGCTGACGCCTCTGCACTTGAGTTTTCTCAATTTCTTAAGCCACAAATTGCAATACCTCCCACTGTGCCAACTAGTAAATCACTGTGTTCACCAGAACATGTTCCGCCTTCTTGTGGACCATGTCTTGATTTCGAACCTGTTGGGGAATAAGTTGCACAGATCTATTCGGTTGAATATTTAAATATAAATTTAATTATTATAATTATTACTAGCATGAATTAATCCTATATTAATTCAAATAATAATCCAACAACAAATCATTCATATAATTAATTCATGTAAATCCTACGATGACGGAATTCTACGAGTTTACGTGAACGCATTCTCTTGGGATGGCAACGGTCCGACCGATTAGACTAACCAAAAAAGACTTCCCAAGTATTCCCTTAATCCTTGTTCGACTATCCGATGGTAGGACACTTGTGAACAATTAACAAAAGGAAAATAAATTATGTTGCACCACCTTTGTGGATTTACTAATTTTTCCAGCACATGGAATTTTATTTGGGAATGAAAGAGTCATCTCCTATTTATAGAGCACAAGTGGTCGAAAATATTGGGCAAAAATAATGTATGAAAATCTTTTCTTGATCTCCAAGAAATCTTGAATATATCTATTATATTCTTTTTACCATAATTATAATATTCCACAAAATCCCACTTACTCTTTGTTATGGAGTAATTTTCTAAAATCATAGATCAAGATTCCAAGATTTGGATCTTCTTGAATTTATGAGATATTCTTGAATTTCAAGAAATACATATCTTCCATAATATATTTTCAAGAAAATCAAGAAAATCTTTTCTTGCCCTTAATTATCAAAAATTTCGAAATTTATCTTCATGAATAACCAAGTGGGAGATTTCTTGAATTTAATGAGATAATCTTGTATTCCAAGAATACATATCTTCATTCCATAACAAAATTCAAAGAAAATCTTTCTCCCCTTTTTATCCATGAATTTCGAAAATAATAAGGAAAAATAAGCAACAATATTTATTTTATTTTAAACACCTTTTTCAGTTATTGGACTATATGTTGGGCTACTCAGGGGGCCTTTAAGAGAATTAAGATCGGACCTTCCAATGGATCTTGAATTATCAATATTGAGCCACAATATTATTCAAGCCCATAAATATTAATTAATCCCACTACATAATTAATATTGAACTATCCATCTTAACCCATATTACAGTCAATATGACTCCCGGTTATTATTTCCCGTGTTTAAGATTATCTAGCCCATTAATTAATTCAAGCCACTGAAATAGTTTTCCATTAATTAATATCTTTTGTCCTTGGTCAAGGAACGGTTCAACATTATTATCCATCACCTAAACTAATTCCACTTGCAAGATTTGGTATGATAAAGCTTATGAACCTCCCAAGGGGGCAAATCAAACAAAGCGTGCTTTTGCACACGATTCTTCGTATTAAATCTTAGCAATCACATGTGACCAATAATATTGTCCAAGATAAAAAGTATTGAATCCCGTTGATTCTCTACCCATGATAAGTCAAAGCAATAGTTACCAATCACACATGATCCTATTTAAGGAACAAAGATTAAGAAATAACAAACCACCGAGGTCTAATTCTTCCTTGTTCGATTCAAGAATTTGTCCTCCTCAGAGGTCCTATTCAAATTGCATCGGTCATGCACTAGTGTAATCTCTTGGTCAAGACAAGCAATCTGAGCCTTACACTTCAACCATTTCATGATGGGTTGTTCATTTCCATCTAGGTCGTGAATGGTGTACTTTTAGTTACAAGAGACTGTTAATTTAATCTTCTGTGATATGGTATCACTAAATTATCTACAATGTAACACGTACGAATTATTGAATAGTTATGCGAAGAAATATATGTAACATTCGATAATATTTAAAGCATCGATGATAAACAATTTATTTCAAGAAATAAGTCCGAAAATTCGGTTTTGATTATACAAAGTAAAAAGCATACTTTCCAAAGATAATCCCAACAGAGCCAACATCTTTTGGCAATTTATCTTCGTATGTTGCTCCTTTAAGTCCAATGGGCGATGCACCTGTTGATCTCATTACAATGGGCGATGTCCATTCAAATTTACATAGCCCGTTGATCCACTTACCACGGTGGATACCCAACCCAATGTCACCACGGTTGCCGTGCCATCTACTCCGTCGCAGACCAATCTTTGCCTCGAGTTCCTCTCAACCTTCTATTAATTTGCATCCCATGCAAACCCGAGCCAAATCCGGATTATTAAACCTAAATATTTTGTCGATATGTCTTCTAACGCTTTTCTGTTATGCGCATTGTGCGTGTCCACGGGAACCAAAGGGTTTCAAATCGCTATCAAAGTTCCTCATTGGCTTTACGCAATGCGTTAGGAAATGGATGCTCTCCACTCTAATAACACATGGGAACTCGTTCGCGCTCTCCTAAAGATAACGTAGTTGACTCGAAATGGGTATTTCGCACCAAGTTCAAGTCCGATGGCACAATTGATCGTTATAAAGCCCGTTTGGTTGCCCAATGTTTTACCCAAATACCGGGTTTGACTTCTCTCATACTTTCAGCCCGTTGTTAGAGTTACTACGATTCGTGTCATTTTGGCTATTGATGTCAAATGATGTTGGCCCTTGCATATTTCGATGTCAAAAATGCCTTTTCTGCGTGGCATCCTCGATAAACCGGTCCTTATGGCTCGACCACCAGGTTCATTGACCCTCACTATCCGAATCATGTGTGCAAGATGAAAAAAAAGGCCCTTTACGGCCTTCGCCAAGCTCCTCGTGTCCGGGTTTGATCGTTTGACTCTTTTTTTATTTCCATTGGTTTTGTTAAGTAGTAGGGCGGATACCTCTCTTTTCTTTCTGCATCGTGTTGATTGCACCATCTTTTTACTCTTGTATGTTGATGATATTATCATTAATTGTAGTAATAAATCTGTTTTGCAGGCCTTCATTCATCGTGTAAATAAAGAGTTTGTTGTCAAGGATCTCGGTTCTCTCAGTTACTTTCTTGGTCTCGAGATTTCTCACACTGCCAATGGCCTTTTCTTGGGTCAAGCCAAGTATGCTCACGACATACTCACTAGGGCTTCTCTCCTTGAGTCAAAGCCAATTTAGTACCTCACTATCACTCGTCCGGACATGTCGTATGCTATCAACCATGTCAGCCAATTCCTCCATAGTCCAACGAATGATCATTTTTTGGCTGTCAAGCGAATTCTACGATATATCAAGGGCACCATCCATTTTGGCCTCACATTCTCTCCTTCATCCGACTACTCGATTCTAGGCTATTCATATGAGGATTGGGCCCATTGTGTGGACACGAGACGTTCCACGTATAGCTACTCCATATTCTTAGGAGGTAATTTTGTCTCCTGGAGTGCTAAAAAGCAGCAAACTGTAGCTCGATCAAGCTGTGAGAGTGAATATCGTGCATTTGCCAACACTGCGCAAGAAATAATTTGGCTAACTCATTTGCTTCGTGAGCTACGTGCACTACCTCCCTCGCGACCTCTGCTTCTGAGTGACAATAAAAGTGCATTGTTCTTGAGTCAGAATCCAATTGCACACAAACGAGCAAAACACATTGATATAGACTGCCATTTTATAAGGGAGCTTGTTGCCAGTCAGAAGCTAGTCACTCAGTTCGTTCCCTCCGAACTTCAGGTCGCCGATATTTTCACCAAAAGTCTCCCTCGGCCTTCCTTCGAATTATTGCGCTCCAAGTTTTGTGTTGATGAAAATCCCACACTTTGCTTGAGGGGAGGTAATAGAGAATATTCTGGAGACCAAGTCAAAGAATATTCTAGACACCAAATCACCTCAAATCAATCTTGATTTGGTGTAATTAATTTTGTAATTAAATGTTGTGATTTGTAATTAATGTTGTGATCTCATTCCTTGTAAAGTGGTGTACTCACATTATAAATAGTGGAAATTCTCTTCACCAATTCACGGTGAAATTAATCTAGTCTTCTATCTTTTACACTTGCTTAATGGGGTTTCTGATCTACAAGTTCCGAACAAGGCATCTGTCCATGTTCGATGCTATAGAAAGCTTCCTACGAAGCGACAATAAACTCATGCCAGTACGATACAAAGAAGACGGTGTGAATTCCTTGGACTGGCAGACCAAGTATGAGATTGCGATTGGAGTGGCTCGAGGGATTGAGTATTTGCATCGAGGTTGTGACATCCAGATCCTGCATTTTGACATCAAGCCTCACAATATACTTCTCGATGATAAGTTTATTCCAAAAATCTCAGATTTTGGACTAGCCAAATTTTACTCAACCGAGAAAAAGAAAAGTGACCACGATCGCACTTAGAGAAACCATAGGCTATGTTGCTCTGAACTCATCAACAGAGGTTTCGGCAGAGTATCTTACAAAGCTGATTTCTCTGGTTTTAGGGATGATGTTAATTGAAATGGTGTGCTTAAAGAAAGACTTGAGAGGAAACGATGAAAAAATCTACCCAAAGTTTTCCCGATTGGATATATGACTACTTTGATCAAGGCAAGGACATTGAAATTGGAAAAACTGGTGAGGAAATTGATCAAGATGATTGTACGGGGAAAATTGCAAGAAGATGACAATAGTGGCATTGTGGTTGCATACAGATGATCCCGACGATCGACCTTCAATGAATAAAGTGTTGGGAATGCTTTGGAAGGTGAAGTTGAACAACCTGCAAATTCCTCGGCGTCCCCACTCAATCACCACAAATTGTGTTAGATGATGATCAAAGTTTTACTGCATCTTCCACTGATTCTATATCTTTGCTCTGTCATGAAGTTGTTCCCTCGCCGAGAGATCACTGTTCAAGATTAAAAATTTGCAGCAATCAAGAGCACTAGTATCTTGTACAAGAAATGTTTTAATGCATGTTTTTATATGTTGTTTATTATGGACCAACATGTGCATGCGTAATAATATTTCCTTTTTGTTGAATTTAATTGGGTTTTTTTTGTGATAAAACCTTTCTTTCTTTGTGTGAATGTTATTAGAGCTGCTTTATATGTGTTGATAGGGTTGTGGAAATGTTCTAGTGAAATAATATACTATTTTTCAAGTTGTATAAACAACTTTTTGGGTGTGTTAGATGGAAAATGTTCAAGTCTTGAAACTTGAAGGTGAGTTTCTAATGTATTATGTTCCAAAGTTGCCTTATTTTTAATATGTTTTTGTGTTCTTACATAAGAGTAGCCTCAACCAATATCTTTTGTTCTTTATAAGAGATTTTGTATTGAACTTTTGAGTTTTCGTGATATTAGATTGCAATAACATGATAAGGATAAAAGGCATATGTGATATGTCCATCTCCAATGGGAAGCTGTTCATGTAAGTATGTTTTATGTGAACTTCCAAATCCTTTGAGGGTTGTTCATTTATTCCTATGATCATAACGTTTTTTTTTTCCAGCGTTTAACTTTTGTTGAAATTCAATCTAATATATACTCTAATCAATGTTATCCTTACTTTACTTCGTTTATATGCAGGTGTTTTGAGGCAGTTGAAGCGAGATTTCTTCATGCATCATTGATTCGGGTGAAAATTGCATGATTTTATTGCTCATTAATTGTCTATTTTGATTTAATTTCATGCTTTTATTACCTAATTTTGGCTAATTACACTTGATTTGGAGAAAAGTCGTGTTTTGTTATTTCGTAGGAAAATTGAGCATTTTTGGATACAAATCGCATGCCTAATTTTTGGTGAAGCCAAACGAAGGAAGAAATCGAGAGAAAATCAAAGTACAAAAAGAGAATAAATTGTATTGGGCCAAATCAAATAAAAATTCAGCATACTTGAAGGCCCAATATTCAGCCATTTAGTGGCCCATCAGCAGAGACCCATTTCAAGAATTAATGCATGCCCAAGTCACGGCTCATCAGCCATTGCAATTTGCAAATTGAAGAAACGTTGACCAAATTAATTGAAAATAAAAAGAGGAAAAACAAGCTGGACCCCACGCCTATGTATGCAATTTTCAGCAGCAAAGTAGAAGGACAAAGTCGCTATTACCAACTTTTTCAGCATTTTTTCTTCAGCGATTTTAAGCAACTGAGCCCCAATTAAATACGGAGGGCGCAAATTTTAGGGATTCACCCCAGAATTCAGTCCCTCACCTTTGGGGGCAGCCGTTTTTCACATCTCCTAACATTAATTAGGGTTTTTCAATTTTGACACTTGCGAGCTCATGAAGGGGCATTAGCTTGAGAATTTTCCACCTTCACCACTTATAATAGTCTAGTTTCCCTTTCTCTTTTATTTTTGTTATTTCTATTTTCATTGTAATTGAGATTTGGTAGAACTTCTCTAGAACCATTTTGGTTCTAGGGCATTGCATATTTAGATTGAAATTTATGGATTAGTTTCTTGTTTAATTGGTATTTGTGTTTCTACTCCTATTTGTGTG
The DNA here is from genome assembly GCA_037126765.1 of Stenogyne calaminthoides. Classification (NCBI taxonomy): domain Eukaryota; kingdom Viridiplantae; phylum Streptophyta; class Magnoliopsida; order Lamiales; family Lamiaceae; genus Stenogyne; species Stenogyne calaminthoides. The sequence goes on from JBBCBC010000057.1 coordinate 572,844, forward strand.
TTTAATTTCTTTGAAAGCATGTTGTTAGTGTACATAATAGCATGACTTATTTGATGTTAATTGGGGTAAGATCGAGAGATTTATTTCATTAATAGATCTTTAAGCACACCACCCAATTTATTATGAGCTCGAGAGAGGATTAACTATTGGGAGGGTAGTAAATGATCTTAGGTGCTTTTTCGGGTTGCATTACACTAGCTAGGTAGAAATACATGCTACATAGCGGTTAAAACCCGATCTAAAAAGGTATAAAATACCGCTATTGAACATGGCGATATAAAAAAGGGCGTTGATAGATGGCAATTTTTAACCGCTACCGTATCCACCTACGACAGCGGTATTTACCCGCTATTGTATGTCCAGAAAACCGATGTCATAAGTTGTTCATGATTAACCTCATAAAACCTATAACAGCAGTTTGGTCCACCTGCGGTAGCGGTTTTTCAACCGCTATAATAGATACTTATTATAGCGGTTAAAAACCGCTATTAAATCTCTATTTTTTTAAAAAAAATCTGAAATAGTAATTTGCACATTTAATTTGAAGTAACAATAAATTATCATAAAAATATCAACCAACCCAAAAATTCACAACAATACCAAACAATCATCATAATATTATTCAAATACATTACAACATCTTCATAAATTCAACTACTTTTTACATAACAATATTGTGTCCATGTACACTTTCATGAGCCAAGATCCGAAATTTGATATCCACACCATCGTCCTTTCAATTTTTAGACATCTTATTTCACTGAGAACAATTCTCACAAACACCCTTATTAGAGGCAAACGATGAATTTCCTGCAAAATATATAATTTTGATACAAATGAAGGATCAAATATTTAATTAGTTCGATATATTTTATGAAACAAGTGCAAGAAACCAAACTCTCAATATTCTAAGTTTCTTTCAGAAAAACTTAAGCTGAATGAACTTTGTTTTGGACTAGGAGAATAGTAAGTGTTCTTATATTATATATTTATTAGAGGATGTGAAACAGGGGAAAGGACAACTACAATGACCTAAACCAAAATGCTAAACATCCAATACCTGTAATAGAGCATTGACTTCATGAATGCTTTCGATCTGACCCTCGACAAAATGATGACACCATGATGCTTATCTAAAGAAGAGAAATAAAAGAACATCAGGAAGTAATAAATCTTCATAATGATTGTGATGTCAAAAAGTGTGAGCTTTGATGCAGCTGCCTTTTCAGCAAGAATGAGTTAGTCAAAGACATAAAAAAATTCAAAATAAAATGATGGAATGGGTTAATATGTAGCAAGCAAATCACTGTAACTATTGAAAAGCTTAGCTGCAGTGTCATAGCCATAACTTTTATAACAAAAGTTGACCAAAAGCATTTGAACATGTACTGTGATTCATTTATCCTAACAATCAGCTTTACTGATGTAAAAAACTAAGATATATATCAAGGAAAGATGCACACGATGCAAAATTGACCATAAAAGAGACAAGACAATCGATAAAAGGATCTTTTATTCCACCACTTTATAGATTCTGCTATCAAAATATCCACCAAAGATTTAGGCATTTACACTAACCACACTAGGATAGACACGCGGTTGACTATTTTTAAGCATTCCAGCAAAGATCATCATTGGATTCACCTGTTTTTTTTATGTCTCATATCGTTACCTACGGAATTGGTCTTTCAGATCTTTCCGGTCTTTCGGCCTGGATACGAGTAAGAGTTATTACTCTCCCATTTCTCGTTTTCTGTATATAAGCCAAGGATAACAAGTCGTTCTGTTAATTAACTCTGAGTTCCAGCATATTTGTTTTTTTATATTTTCCACCTTATATTGTCTGGTGTACTTGCAGTTGGACTGCAGATTCTAGGGGCGATGGGGATCTTTATAGGTGCGCTCTTAATTTATGTTGCATGCAGTAAAATTAGCCATTTGTGATCCATATAACAAAAAATTCAGACGAGGAAACAGATAACTTTAAGCAAGAAAAACCCAATATTCATACGTACATTCTGTTTTATTTTTCCAAGGCATCAAAGATCATTATTCCATTCTGTCTTTCTAATTTTATTTTCCAGTGCTCGGCCTTGCTGTAAGGTTAATCATCGAGTTTATTTGCTTAATGGGGTTTCTGATCTACAAGTTCCGAAGAAGGCATCTGTCCATGTTCGACGCAATAGAAAGCTTCCTAAGAAGTGACAACAAGCTCGTGCCAATAAGGCCGGAGCAAATGGGCAAGACTTCATGAATGAAATTTCAACCATTGGAAGGATCCATCATGTTAATGTTGTGAAACTAGTTGGATATTGTGCAGAAAGATCAAAGCGTGCCATTATATATGATTTCATGCCTAATGGTTCCCTTGACAAGTACATCTACAAAGAAGACAACATGAATTCCTTGGATTGGCAAACCAAGTATGAGATTGCGATTGGAGTGGCTCGAGGGATTGAATATTTGCATCGAGGTTGTGACATCCAAATCCTGCATTTTGACATCAAGCCTCACAATATACTTCTCGACAATAAGTTTATTCCAAAAATCTCAGATTTCGGGCTAGCCAAATTTTATTCTACTAAGAAAAAGACGGTGACCCTGACTGCAGCTAGAGGAACCATAGGCTATGTTGCTCCTGAACTCATCAACAGAGGTTTTGGCAGAGTCTCTTACAAAGCTGATGTCTACAGTTTCGGGATGTTGTTAATCGAAATGGTGTGCTTAAAGGGAGACTTGAGAGGAAACGATGAAAAATCTACCCAGTATTCCCGGATTGGATATATGACAGCATTGATCAAGGCGGGAACACTGAAATTGAGGAAATTGTTGAGGAAAACGAGGAAGATGACAATGGTGATAGGAGAAATATTGCACGTAAGATGACGATAGTGGCATTGTGGTGCATACAGATGAGTCCTGACAATCGGCCTTCAATGAATAAAGTATTGGAAATGCTGGAAAGTGAAGTTGAACACCTGCAAATTCCACAGCGCCCTGCTCAGTCAACCCAAGTGGTATTAGATGAGGATCAAAGTTGGAGTACATATTCAACTGATTATGCATCCTTGCTCTGTCATGAAGCTGCTACCTGCTTTGAGATTACGGTAAATGATTAATAAAGGAGTACGAGTTTTTTGTACAAGAAGTGTACTAATGCATGATTTTTATGTATGTGTTTCCGCGTTGTCGATTATGGACCAACATGAGTGTAATAATTTTTCCTTTCTGATTGTAAAACAAATAAATAAATGAAAACATCAGATCTCTTTACGGAAAGATTTACAACTATCGAAGTTTGAAGTACAAAGATGTCGAATTTGTGTTAGTTATAGAACGAAAAAGTCAAAGTCACTTGACTAGAAAAACTATTTTCTTTAAAATTTATGTTCAGACTCCAAATTAGTAATATTAGCAATTGTTTGGAAATTAATCTGATTGTCATCATGTGAACTCTCTACCATCTCCATTTTGTCATGGCTGCATCATTTCTAGCTGAAGTTGCCCATATTCATTTTGTCATGGCTGCTTCATTTCTAGCTAACAGCATATTGGGCTTTGTCATATATATTTTAGAAAAAATTACAACTAGATACAAGATTGAGTACACCATTACAAACAGATACAAAGTGCAGAATTTTGAACTAAAGTACGTGGCACTTTAGTTCAAATTTGAACTAAAGTGCAGAAATTTTATGTACTTTGTATCTGGTTGTAAGTTTTTGGGTGACTTTGTAGTGGAATGTTTTTCTCACTCTATTTTAGTACACTTCAGTTTTGATATTAAAGGTGTGGTCGATGTTGAGGGAAATTAAATAAATGAATTATTCCTAACCCTCTCTGCAAGCTCTAGCTTTTAGATGAGACGGAATTCTCTAATGGTATCAGAGCCCAGATTGTGGGTTCGATTCCCGTAGAAGCACTCCACTCATTTAAATTGTCCACTCTGTTGGACCTCATCTCCAGAGAGCAGGGGCAATGATTCGGCCCACGAGTGAGGGGGAGTGTTGAGGGAAATTAAATGAATGGATTATTCCTGACCCTCTCTACAAGCTCGAGCTTTTAGATGAGACGGAATTCTCTCAGCAAATAAACCCAATGATTAACCTTACAATAAGGCAGAAAGCTGGAAAAATGGAAAAGGGAAAATGCATTAATGACATTCGATGACTTGAAAAACATAAATTTGAGTTTGAGTGTTGGGTTTTGTTGTTTAAAGTTGTCTGTTTCCTCATCTACAGTTTGGTTATAGGGATCACAAATGGATAATTTTACTTCATGCAACATAAATTAAGTGCGCACCTGTTAAGATTGCTACCTGCGCTAGATAGAATCCTACTGTAAGGATATGAAGAATAGTTGGGAAAAGAGCAGGTGTTGGTATTGTTTATGGAAACATCAACCACCCTCATGGTGAAGTTGTCATAACTGATTGCTTTCACTTTGTATTTTTGAGAGTTGAGGACACTGTTTTCGCATGACAATTCGTAGTCGGGATTTCCACAGTGTTTGGGATCATTTTTGAGTCGGAAAGGGAAGCTAATGTTGCGGATAGTGCCGCAGGAAGAAGGGCTACAGATATGAGAATTCGTTGTTTGGTTATTTGCACGAGATGTTTGAAGAAGGGAGATTAGTAGTAAAATAAAGAGAGATGAGCAACATTTGAGGAGGAGATTTTGAGTGATAGTCATCAATACAATGATTGTATTGGAATCAAATATGGATCGATCGAGCTTCACAATTTTAAAGCTAACTAATTTGATTCAGTCTTCTATGAAAGGAACAACTCTAAATAGTGACAATCAGATTATCAAAAAAAATCTGACAAGAAGAAAAAATCACAATATTTAAAATTCAACGGCTACTATCTATAGAAAATGGTAATTTAGATGGCAATAAACCTCAAAGATGGATTGCTCCAAAGGATCAACTTCTCCGGTTTTTTCCTTTAGAAAATTAAACTATCACGTAGACTGCTGCAACAGTAGATACAGCAGCCGAAACCTGATTCAATTGAACCGGTTTCTTACAAAGCATCAAGCTAATTAACTTTGCTTAAGTGGAATCTCAAGAGGACACTGCTTATTCTTGAAAAGAAAACAAGAATCCCAAATGTAGAGACGTGCTTCCCCTCCGATATATTGTCTGCTTACAAACATACCCATTATTTTTAAATAGACAATCAATTACTTAAGTTACAATATAATATAATGCAAAGATTATTTTATAACAAAATAATGCAATAAATTTTGTAATTGTAGGCAAACGTAAGTGCTTACCAAGTTTACAATACATAGATGATCAGAAACTGGCAAAGTAATGTTCTAGTGGACCAAAAAACTCACATCTGTGACTGGGATTACATTAAAGTAGAGAATGATAAAGGAAGAGAGTATGGACTTTTAAATATGCAAGAGCAATGCACGCAACTCCACCTTGTGTAATGGATGTCAAAGTTTTGATTGCATGTAGGAAGGTCATGATTGTCCTCTTCCAAGCCAATATAGCTGCATGTACACTACCAAATTAGAATGTTTTAATTACAATAAAACCTAAGAGATTATTGGGTACATGTGTAAAATAAGTTTGATTTGCATCTGCCACACTTGAAGCTAGGAAAACATTGTGAACACTTACTTGATGGTATAACGGAAATAACTAATGGGATTGCCATCTATGGCACAAACGTCACAACCGAGTTCTCAGCCTTCTCCTTTCCTCCCTCACTGAAGAATCCATGGCGGAGGTTGTTGGAATCACTAAGGCGCACGACGTCTGGATCGCGCTTGAGCAAGCCTTCAGTCATGCCTCTCCATCCCTTATTCAGTTGCTTAATAAATTGGGTCATTTGGCTGTTACATCTGTTTTGTCAAAACCCACCATTTGTCCTTCTTGTCAATTAGCGAAAAGTAAACGCTTACCCTTTAAGTCTGTTGCTCCTTTAAGTCCAGTGGCAGATGCACCTGTTGAGCCTGTTACAATGGACGATGTCCATTCAGCCGACATGCTTGTTGATCCGCTTACCACGGTGGATACCACACCCAATGTCACCACTGTCGTGCCATCTACTCCGTCGCAGCCCAATGCTGCCTCAGGTTCCTCTCAACCTTCTATTAATTTGCATCCCATGCAAACCCGAGCCAAATCCGGGATTATTAAACCTAAATATTTTGTCGATATGTCTTCTACTGCTCTGTTGTCTGCATTGTCTGTGTCACAGGAACCAAAGGGTTTCAAATCTGCTATCAAAGTTCCTCATTGGCTTTCTGCAATGCGTGAGGAAATGGATGCTCTCCACTCTAATAACACATGGGAACTCGTTCCGCGCTCTCCTAAAGATAACGTAGTTGACTCGAAATGGGTATTTCGCACCAAGTTCAAGTCTGATGGCACAATTGAGCGTTATAAAGCCCGTTTGGTCGCCCAATGTTTTACCCAAATACCCGGGTTTGACTTCTCTCATACTTTCAGCCCAGTTGTTAGAGCTGCTACAGTTCGTGTCATTTTGGCTATTGATGTACAGTGTTGTTGGCCCTTGCATCAGCTCGATGTCAAAAATGCCTTTCTGCATGGCATCCTCGATAAACCGGTCCTTATGGCTCAGCCACCAGGGTTCATTGACCCTCGCTATCCGAATCATGTGTGCAAGATGAAAAAGGCCCTTTACGGCCTTCGCCAAGCTCCTCGTGCCTGGTTTGATCGTTTCAGCTCTTTTCTTATTTCCATTGGTTTTGTTCGTAGTAGGGCGGATACCTCTCTTTTCTTTCTGCATCGTGCTGATTGCACCATCTTTTTACTCTTGTATGTTGATGATATTATCATTAATTGTAGTAATAAATCTGTTTTGCAGGCCCTCATTCATCGTGTAAATAAAGAGTTTGCTGTCAAGGATCTCGGTTCTCTCAGTTACTTTCTCGGTCTCGAGATTTCTCACACTGCCAATGGCCTTTTCTTGGGTCAAGCCAAGTATGCTCACGACATACTCACTAGGGCTTCTCTCCTTGAGTCAAAGCCAATTTAGTACCTCACTATCACTCGTCTGGACATGTCGTATGTTGTCAACCATGTCAGCCAATTCCTCCATAGTCCAACGAATGATCATTTTTTGGCTGTCAAGCGAATTCTACGATATGTCAAGGGCACCATCCATTTTGGCCTCACATTCTCTCCTTCATCCGACTACTCGATTCTAGGCTATTCGGATGCGGATTGGGCCCATTGTGTGGACACGAGACGTTCCACGTATGGCTACTCCATATTCTTAGGAGGTAATTTTGTCTCCTGGAGTGCTAAAAAGCAGCAAACTGTAGCTCGATCAAGCTGTGAGAGTGAATATCGTGCATTTGCCAACACTGCGCAAGAAATAATTTGGCTAACTCATTTGCTTCGTGAGCTACGTGCACTACCTCCCTCGCGACCTCTGCTTCTGTGTGACAATAAAAGTGTGTTGTTCTTGAGTCAGAATCCAATTGCACACAAACGAGCAAAACACATTGATATAGACTGCCATTTTATAAGGGAGCTAGAGGAACTACAGGCTATGTTGCGATTTGAGGGAGGTAGAGGAACTACAATCTTGATTTGGTGTAATTAATTTTGTAATTAAATGTTGTGATTTGTAATTAATGTTGTGATCTCATTCCTAGTAAAGTGGTGTACTCACATTATAAATAGTGGAAATTCTCTTCACCAATTCACGGTGAAATTAATCTAGTCTTCTATCTTTTACACTTGCTTAATGGGGTTCCTGATCTACAAGTTCCGAACAAGGCATCTGTCCATGTTTGATGCAATAGAGGGCTTCCTACGAAGTGACAACAAACTCATGCCAGTACGATACTCCTATTAAGACATAAAGAAGATGACGAGAGGTTTTCGAGAAAAAATTGGCCAAGGAGGATACGGTACTGTATACAAAGGAAAGCTTTGGAGTGGCTATGACGTTGCGGTAAAACTACTCGGAAAGCCTGGAGGAAATGGCCAAGACTTCATGAATGAAATTTCAACCATCGGAAGGATCCATCATGTCAATGTTGTGAAGCTAGTTGGATATTGTGCTGAAAGATCCAAGCGTGCACTTGTATACGATTTCATGCCTAATGGATCCCTTGACAAGTACATCTACAAAGAAGACGGTGTGAATTACTTGGACTGGCAGACCAAGTATGAGATTGCGATTGGAGTGGCACGAGGGATTGAGTATTTGCATCAAGGTTGTGACATCCAGATCCTGCATTTTGACATCAAGCCTCACAATATACTTCTCGATGATAAGTTTATTCCAAAAATCTCAGATTTCGGGCTAGCCAAATTTTACTCAACGGAGAAAAAAAAGCGGTGACCTTTGATTTGCAGCTAGAGGAACTAAAGGCTATGTTGCTCTGAACTCATCAATAGAGGTTTCGGCAGTCTCTTGTAAAGTTGATGTCTACGATTTTAGGGATGTTGCTGATCGAAATGGCGTGCTTTTGAAAAAGACTTGAGAGGAAACGATGAAAAAATCTACCCAAGATTTCCGGATTGGATATATGACAAAGATTGATCAAAGGCGAAACACCTAAATTGGGGAAATTGTTGAGGAAAACGAGAAAGATGATAATGGTGATAGCGGAAAAATTGCACGTAAGATGACGATAGTGGCATTGTGGTGCATACGAGATGAGTCCCAAAATCGGCCTTCCATGAATAAAGTTTTGGAAATCTTTGGAAAGTGAAGTTGAACACCGCAAATTCCTCGGCGTCTACTCAATCAACCCAAGTGGTATTAGATGAGGATCAAAGTTGAGTACATATTCAATCGATTACGCATCCTTTCTCTGTCATGAAGTTGCTCCTGCTTGAGATTATTTTTCAAGATTAATAAAGGAGTACGAGTTTTTTGTACAAAAAGTGTACTAATGCATGATTTTTATGTATGTGTTTCCGTGTTGTCGATCATGGACCAACATATGTAATAATTTTTACTTCCTGATTGTAAAACTAATAAATAAATGAAAAAAGCAGGTCACATCGGACTTTACTGGAAGACTTACAACTATCGAAGTTTGAAGTAAAAAAATATATCAAATTTGTGTTAATTCACGAACGAAATTGAATTTAAGTCGAAATAAAAAATAGGTGAAAGTCAAACTATTTTCCTTAAAATTTATGTCTCCAAAGTAGTAATATTAGCAATTGTCAATTGTTTGGAAATTAATCTATTTTTCAACATGCCAACTCTCTCTGATTAATGATACAAATTCAATCCATTTTGTCATGGCTGCATCATTTCTAGCTGAATTTCGCCCATATTCATTTTTGTCATGGCTGCTTCATTTCTAGCTAACACCATACTGGGCTTTGTTATATATATTTTGATATTAAGGGTGTGGCCCATTTTATTTCATTTATAGTGGGCTCTGACATGAATGGTAAGATATACAATAAAAACAAAATAATACGTGGTGTTAAATTTAGTGCTGAATTATCAAATCTCCTCCACAACTACAAGTATAGGCTATGCTACAACTAAAAACCTTATTCACTATTTAGATTTGTCCCTTTCACACAAGACTGAGATTGGGTTTAATAGTCATGTGAAGCCCCATCTTTGATTCCAATGCAACAATCATGAAGATCACTGAAAACCTCTTCCTCATATGTTGTTCATCTCTCTTCATTTTAGTCCTAATTTCCCTTCTTCAAACATCTCAGGCAACAAATTCTCATATTTGTAGCCCTTCTTCCTGTGGCATTATTCGCGATATTAGCTTCCCTTTCCGACTCAAACATAACCCCAAACACTGTGGAATTCCCGACTATGAATTAGCATGCGAAAACAACTTCACCTTACTCCATCTCAACTCCCAAAAATACCAAGTGAAAGCAATCAATTACGACAACTTCACCATCAGGCTGGCTGTTGCTTCCATAAACAATACCAACATCTGCTCTTCAGAAACGGTTATCCTTACGACACAGAAAGATATCACGGATATGATCTACGCTTTCCTGAGGTAGCTTGGCCTGTAAATTTCATGAGCTGCCCACATCCGTTGAACGGATACTAATGAGTGTGCCTCAGATTCATCAAATAGCAGACATACTTATATAAAGGCCGGCCAAATGAAGGCCTCAAATGTAAGACACATGTGCAGAATAGACGCCATAGCAATGACATCGTGGAAATTTGAGGATTTGAAGAATGTTTCGGTTTCAGAAATCCACGACTCTCTGCTCTATGGATTTGAGCTATCTTGGTTGAGGTACCCCTGTAGCATCTGCACAGATAACCATCCTGTGTTCTTCATAAAGACCATACAGCCAGTTGCGACGAATCGCCTGGCCTGATTGCTTTCATCATAGGTGTGCTCCTAATTAATTTAAACCAATCATGATTCATGTTCAATTCATTAGGCAAAGAGTTTGCAATTCTAATTTTGTCAACAACACTCTGTGCAGTTGTGGCATTAGTTATGGTATTTATAGGGGTGAGCATTCCAGCAAAGATCATCCTTGGATTCACCTGTATTTGTGGGGTCTCATTACCTCTTTACCTACGGGAATGGTCTTTCGAATCTTTCCAGTCTTTCGACCTAGATCGGCGTAAGAGTTATAAGCAAGGATAACACTGTTAATTAACTCTGAATTCCAGCATATTTCTTTTTATATTTTCCATCTTAACTTGTCTGGTGTACTTGCAGTTGGACTGGGTATAGCGGGGATTGGAATGTATGCAGGTGAGCTCTTAATTTATGTTGCATGCAGTAAACTTAGTGGTTTGTGACCCATATAATAAAAATTCAGATAAGGAAACAGATAACTTTAAGCAAGAAAAACCCAATAGTCATAAGTACATTCGGTTTTATTTTTCCAAGGCATAAAAGGTCATTATTCCATTTTGTCTATCTAATTTTATTTTCCAGTGCTCGGCCTTACTGCAAGGTCAATCGTTGGGTTTATTTGCTTAATGGTGTTTCTGATCTACAAGTTCCGAAGAAGGCATCTGTCCATGTACGATGCAATAGAAAGCTTCCTACGAAGTGACAACAAACTCGTGCCAATAAGGTACTCCTATTCAGACATAAAGAAAATGACTAGAGGTTTTCGAGAAAAACTAGGCCAAGGAGGATACGGTACTGTTTACAAAGGAAAGCTACGAAGTGGCCGTGATGTAGCTGTAAAGCTATTGGAAAATGCGGCTGGAGCAAATGGGCAAGACTTCATGAATGAAATTGCAACCACCGGAAGGATCCATCATGTTAACGTTGTGAAGCTAGTTGGATATTGTGCAGAAAGATCCAAGCGTGCACTTGTATATGATTTCATGCTTAATGGTTCCCTTGACAAGTACATCTACAAAAAAGATAGCATGAAATCTTTGGACTGGCAAACCAAGTATGAGATTGCGATTGGAGTGGCACGAGGGATTGAGTATTTGCATCGAGGTTGTAACATCCAGATCCTGCATTTTGACATCAAGCCTCATAATATACTTCTCGATGATAAGTTTATACCAAAAATCTCAGATTTCGGGCTAGCCAAATTTTACTCAACGGAGAAAAAGACAGTGACCTTGACAGCATTGATCTAGGCGGGAACACTGAAATTGGGGAAATTGTTGAGGAAAACGAGAAAGATGATAATGGTGATAGGAGAAAAATTGCACGTAAGATGACGATAGTGGCATTGTGGTGCATACAGATGCGCCCCGATGATCGCCCATCAATGAATAAAGTATTGGAAATGTTGGAAGCTGAAGTTGAACAACTGCAAATCCCTCATCGTCCCACTCAATCACCACAACCTGTGTTAGATGACTATCAAAGTTTTACGGCATCTTCAATTGATTCTATATCTTTACCGATAAAGGTGGCCCATGGGGATTTGATTTAAGGGTAAGTGAAGACATGTTCTTCTGCTCCAACAACAGTAACATTTGTAAGAATATTTAAGGTAATGTTTTTATTAACAATAACCGTGTATGTAAGTAAGGTTGACGGCATTCCTCGTCAAGCTCCGGCTCGATCACGAAAGCATGATCGTTTTTGAGTCGAGCTCAACTTAAAAACGATAATATATCACACTTCTTATCAAGCTTATGTTCATCACTACTGATATATATCAACTAAAATCAACAACGCAACGAGCTAAAGATCATGTTCGGATCATGTTCATGTATAGTTCGCACTTATAATAGTCAATATCTTTAATAAACTAACTTGAATCAATTTGGTGAAGATAAACTAAAAGTGAATACTGAGGAAAACAAAATGGCTGGACCGTTGAACAAGGATATTTCCCCTACATAAAATTAACATTCATCATCCTTTTCTTCATTCTTCAAAGACAACAGTCATCTCAATCAAAAAATAATCATATGGCTTATGTAACCAGATCAAAGCACGTCTAAAACATGTAAAAGAAAACACAAGGTAGCTTAAATTATTTCAATTCAATCCCAAGAAGGGTTTGAAATATATAGATATGTGATAAAGCTTCGAATATATATACATAGGCACAAATCAACCAGTCCATAAAACAGCTTAAAGACAACGTAATTTGCAACACACTTTCAAACAAAGTATTGTCACACTTTCTTCAAGCAAAATATTGGCATACTTATCTTCAAACAGAATTTTAACATTCAGAGTTCCAGCAAATTATGCAGGCACCCAATATACTAGTTTAATTAACGCACTAATTACAAGTTTTTATTAGTTTTAATAATAATTATTTTCTCAAATAAGAACTAATCTGAAACCTAATATCCCAGGGTTAACGCAGTCTCAATTCCGCCCTGCCGCCGCCGCAGGGTTAACGCAGTCTCAATTCTCCCGATCAACTTTCATTCGTTTTCTTTAACTCTTAACACGGTAAAATCTGAAAATCTGAGACCTAATTTCCCATTAGTTTCTTAATATTGTTTTTTTTTTTTTATATATATTTGTTTCAAAATGTGTTGCAGTAAATATGGAAACTTTAGCTGCTAATGAAGCCCCGAACAAGTGGGATTTCAGTTGGTAATTTCTCTTCCTTTTGGTTGAATTTTAATTGGGCTTTTGGTCTGATAAAACATATCTTTGTCTGTGTGAAAATGTAATAGCTGCTTTATATATTGATAGTGTAATTGAGTGTTCTGGTGGAATACCATGGCTTTTTTACTTTTGAAGTTCTATAAACAATTTTTTGGATGTGTTAGATGGAAACTGTTCAAGTCTTGAAACTTGAAACTTGAAGGTTGTAAATTTATTTTGAGTTTCTGATGTATTCTGTTCAAGTTGCATTTTTTGAGAGTTGATTCATGTCTACGATTGAGTTTCTTGCCTCTTTCGATCATTTTTGTGTTATTACGAATGGTAGCATAGTGTTGTTAACTATTTGTGGAATAAGAGAGAATTTATTGTATAATTCCTGCATTATCTGCATATTTGTTGATATTATGAATATCCATTTGGTTTACTTCAGTTTGATGGAGCAAGTTAATCAATCTTAGTACATAAGTATATGATACGCAAGTGATGAACAAATTGGTTCATGAGTTGTTTAAAGTGTTTATAATCTGTTATATTCTCGTTTGATTTACATCAAAAGTTGTTTGCAGCAACTTGGAAGTAGATTATAAGTCCGACGAAGTTGCCCACATTGCTTATGCTGCATTAGCTGTCGATAAGGAGGTAACATTGCACACTAAACTACCTAATAGTAGTTGTTATCTTGAATTACTTCTGAGATTTCGTATTGAACTTTGGTTGCAATATCAGTTACAGCCAGATAAGGTGAAAAGGCATATGTCGGTCTCCAACGGGAAGCTATCCGTGTAAGTATATTTATTTATGTGAACTTCCAAATCTCAATAGAAGATAGTTGATTGTTCTTGTGATCATAACATGTACAATTGTTTCTTGATGAATTTTAATCCAGTGTTCAGTTTATGAATTAAAGTTTTCCTACTTTACCTCGTTTATATGCAGTTGTTTTGAGGCAGTTGAAGCGAGATTTCTTCGTGCATCATACAGCACTTTTGTTGATGTTCTTACACTTGCAACCAAGACAATCGAAGAATTTGGTACTCAAACCTTTTGATTCATATAGGTTCTCAGTGGCACTGAAAAACCATGGTACTTTGTCGGGCATGTTAACCTCATAATTGCACTGTGGATATTGCCTTTTGTGATATTTGGTTTGCTTTGATACTTACTCAAGCCTGGAGTATTTTGTAGGTGTTATTATTTTCATTGATCTTTTTTTTTTTAATGATTAAGTAGGTTAGCTCATGGGCATAAGCAAAATTAAATTAGGTATATGAGAAGACATGTCTATTTTGCTCCAACGACCGTAACAGTTGTAAGAATGAATAAAAATTCTTTTCGACTACACACATGTGCAATTAAGCTCGATTGTGTTCTGAGTCAAACTTAAGCTCGACCCTGATAGATCAACTAGAATCCACAATGCCACCGGCATATGGTAAGTCCTGCGATGAGCTAAAGATCATGTGTAGTTTGCACTTATAATAGACAATATGTTTTAATACTCAATAGTTGAACTAACTAGAATCCACAATGCCACCGGCATATGGTAAGTCCTGCGATGAGCTAAAGATCATGTGTAGTTTGCACTTATAATAGACAATATGTTTTAATACTCAATAGTTGAACTTAATGGATCAATGTGGTGAAAATAAGCAATAAAAGTGAATAATGAGAAAAGCAGAATGGTAATTTGACATAGCTGGAACATTCTATAAGGATATTTCCCCTACTGTAACATTATTCATATTTGAGTGGATTTTTTATTGGAATGTGATCTGTGGTGCATGAATAATCTATCCTTCATTATAAAAGGTCTTTGGTAGTGCTGGTGGTGCTGGTGGTGCATCTTTTTGACAAGACCCTTTTGCTTGTGGAGAAGACTTGACCAATGTAGAAAATGCTTCCCAATTGCCTATTAAATTATAAAGCTTGTTTCTTCATTTCATTGGGAAACCATATTTGTATTTAATCAACTACAAGCAATACAGTGATGAAGCTCACTCAAAATATCCTCCTCAGAAGTTCATCTTTCTTCATTTTACTCCTAAATTCCTTTTACCAAACATGTCATGCAATGAATCCTCATATTTGTAGCCCTTCAGCCTGTGGCATTATTCGCAATATTAGCTTCCCTTTCCGACTCAAGGATGATCGCAAACACTGTGGTTATCCCGACTATGAATTAGCATGCGAAAACAATGTCACCTTAATCTATCTCAACTCCCAGAAATTCAAAGTCAAAGCAATCAATTACAACAACTTCACCATCAGGCTAGTTGATGCTTCCATAAACAATAATAACACCTGCTCTTTCCCCAACCATTCTTTATATTCATACACCTTCAGTGACAGTTATCCTTATAGCACCGGCTGGAGGAAACGTCATTATCGGCGAGCCTTTCCAGAGATAGCAGTGCCTATTAATTTCATGAGCTGCCCATATCCGTTGACAAATTCTTCCTTGTTAACGGAAACTAAAGATTGCACCTCAAATAGCAGATATACTTATATAAAGGCCGGCCACATGAATGCCTCAGATGTAAGACAAATGTGCAGAATAGACGCGATAGTGATGACATCCTGGAAATTCCAGGATTTGAAGAATGTATCGATTTCAGAAATTCACGAGTCTCTTCTCTATGGATTTGAACTCTCTTGGGACAGGTATCCATGTAGCAAGTGCAAAGATAAAAGATATTGTTCTCTTGATGAAGACAATACAGCCAGTTGCTACGGTGACCCGGATGTTTCCGTAATTAATTTGGTGATAGGTGCGCTCCTAATTTATATTTCACATCCACCAAATCATGCAGGTTCAGTTAGCCAAGACGTACTGTGCTTCACTTTAACATTTTTAATGTTGTTTTGTAAACTAAATACTTGCAATACTTACAAATTAATTATATCAGCAATTCTAATTTGGTCAACAACATTCTGTGCAGTTGTGGCATTAGTTGTGGTATTTGTAGTAGGGGTAGGCATTCCAGCAAATATCATCCTTGGATTCACCTGCTTTTTTGGGCTCTCATTTCTTTCCATATGGTCATGGTCTTTCCAGTCTTTTGACCTTGATAAGCGTAAGCGTTATTACTCTTCTTTGTGCCATTTTCTGAAACCAAGGATAACAAGTCGTTCTGTTAATTAACTCTGAATTCCAGCATATTTCTTTTTCATATTTTACATCTTAGCTTATCTGGTGTACTTGCAGTTGCATTGGACCTCTTGTTTCTTGGGATGTCTATAGGTGCGCATTTAATTAATGTTGAGTGCAGTAAAATTATCCATCTGTGATACACATAACAAAATTTTAGAAGAGGAAACAGATAACTTAAAGCAAGAAAACCTAATGTTTACGTTCGAATTTATTATTTTCAAAGGAATCAAAGGTCATTATTGCATTTTTTTTTCCAGTTCTCAGCCTTACAGCAAGGTTAATCATTGGGTTTACTTGCTTAATGGGGTTTCTGATCTACAAGTTCCGAACAAGGCATCTGTCCATGTTCGATGCTATAGAAAGCTTCCTACAAAAGCGACAATAAACTCATGCCAGTACGATACTCCTATTCAGACATAAAGAAGATGACAGGAGGTTTTCAAGAAAAACTTGGTCAAGGAGGATACGGTACTGTCTACAAAGGAAAGCTTCGAATTGGCTATGACGTGGCTGTAAAACTACTCGGAAAGCCGGAGGAATGGTCAAGACTTCATGAACGAAATTTCAACCATCGGAAGGATCCATCATGTCAACGTCGTCAAACTAGTAGGATATTGCATGAAAAAGATCCAAGCGTGCACTTGTATATGATTTCATGCCTAATGGTTCCTTTGACAAGTACATCTACAAAGAAGACGGTGTGAATTCCTTGGACCGGCAGACCAAGTATGAGATTGCGATTGGAGTGGCTCGAGGGATTGAGTATTTGCATCGAGGTTGTGACATCCAGATCCTGCATTTTGACATTAAACCTCACAATATACTTCTCGATGATAAGTTTATTCCAAAAATCTCAGATTTTGGACTAGCCAAATTTTACTCAACGGAAAAAAAGACAAAGACCACATTGCGGACTAGAGGAACCATAGGCTATGTTGCTTCGAACTCATCAACAGAGGTTTCGCAAGTATCTTACAAAGCCGATGTCTCTGAGTTTTAGGATCTTTGTCATGATTGAAATGGTGTGCTTAAAGAAAGACTTGAGAGGAAACGATGAAAAATCTAGCTAGTGTTTTCCCGGATTGGATATATGACTACTTTGATCAAGGCAAGGACACCTAAATTGGAATAACTGGTGAGGAAATTGATCAAGATGATTTATCGGGAAAAATTGCACGTAAGATGATGATAGTGGCATTGTGGTGCATACAGATGATCCCCGATAATCGCCCATCAATGAATAAAGTGTTGGAAATGCTTGGAAGGTGAAGTTGAACACCGCAAATTCCTCGGCGTCCCACTCAATCACCACAAATTGTGTTAGATGATGATCAAAGTTTTATCTTGCATCTTCAACTGATTCTATATCTTTGCTCTTCTGTCATGAAGTTGTTCCTCTGCGTCGAGATCACTTGCTTCAAGATTAAAAAGTTTGCAGCAAGCAAGAGCACTAGTATCTTGTACAAGAAGTGTGTTAGTGCATGTCTTTAATGTCTTTGTTTATGGACCAACATGTGCATGC
The DNA here is from genome assembly GCA_037126765.1 of Stenogyne calaminthoides. Taxonomy (NCBI): domain Eukaryota; kingdom Viridiplantae; phylum Streptophyta; class Magnoliopsida; order Lamiales; family Lamiaceae; genus Stenogyne; species Stenogyne calaminthoides. The sequence goes on from JBBCBC010000057.1 coordinate 590,533, forward strand.
GTAATAATATTTCCTTTTTGTTGAATTTTAATTGAGTTTTTTTTCTGATAAAGCATTTCTTTCTTTGTGCGAATGTTATTAGAGCTGCTCTATGTGTTGATAGGGTTGTGGAATGTTCTAGTGAAATAATATACTATTTGCTCAAGTTGTATAAACAGCTTTTTGGGTGTGTTAGATGGAAAATGTTCAAATCTTGAAACTTGAAGGTGAGTTTCTAATGTATTATGTTCAAAGTTGCGTATTTTGACACTTGACTCATGTCTACGATTGAGTTCCTAGCCTCAACCAATACGTTTTTTTGTTCTTATATAAGAGTAGTTTCTGTCTTGAATTCCTTGTGAGATTTCGTATTGAACTTTGATTGCAATAACATACAGCCAGATAAGGGGGAAAAGGTGTATGTCCATCTCCAATGGGAAGCTGTTCATGTAAGTATGTTTTTATGTGAACTTCCAAATCTCTGTAGAGGATCTTAAACTGCTCCTATGATCATAACATTTTTTTTTTCGTGTTTCTTTGTTGAAATTTAATCCAATACTTAGTGTACGAATCAATGTTAAATTTACTTTACTTCTTTTATATGCAGGTTTTTTTAGGCTGTTCGTACAGTGATGTTGTTGATGTTCTTATACTTGCAACCAAGACAATCGAAGAATTTGGTACTGAAACATTTTTATTTATAAATAGCTGTATGGAGGTACTTAGTGGCACTGTAAAACCACGACCATTTCAATAATTTAATTATACTTTTTCCTGCATGTTAACCTCGTCCTAAGAAGGATTTGAAATATCAATATCAAGCCATATTGCCATAAGGTGATATATTTTCCAGCATAAACAAAACACCTCTATGATAAATCTTCAAATAACATTACTACTTACCAAGGGAAATTTCCTCCACTAAGTAAAGATATGCTTATAATCAAAAAAAAAAAACTGTTAATACTTTAGGAACTTAAAAATGGTATTAAGTTAGTAATTCATGAATGGGCTTTGTTGGTGATTAATAATACTACATAATATTGTATTTGAACGTGTTGTAGGGTGCATGAATCATCATCAGGTCTTCTCTCTAAGTCTTTGCTAGTGCTGGTGGTCCATCCTTTTGCTTTTGGAGAAGACTTTGACCAATGTAGAAAGTGCTTCCAAGTTGCCTTTTCAATTATGAAGCTTCTTTCTTCTTTCCGTATGGAAACCAGGTTTGGCTTTAATAGATAATGTGAAACCCCTTCTTTGATTCCAATGCAATCATGAAGATCACTGAAAACCTCTTCCTCAAATGTTCATCTCTCTTCATTTTACTCCTAATTTCCTCCCTTCTTCAAACATCTCTTGCAATTAACCAAACAATGAATCCTCATATTTGTCGCCCTTCTTCCTGTGGCCATATTCGCAATATTAGCTTCCCTTTCCGACTCAAAAATGATCCCAAACACTGCGCCTATCCCGACTACGAATTAGCATGCGAAAACAATGTCCTCTTGGTGGATTTCAAGTTCAACTCCCAAAAATACGAAGTGAAAGCAATCAACTATGACAACTTCACAATCAGGGTGGTTGATGTTTCCATAAACAATACCAACACCTGCTCTTTTCCAAACTATTCTGTATATCCAGACAACTTAAGCTATGATTTTCCTTACAACACACGAAGATTTCTCAGATATGATCGACGCTTTGTTGAGGTAGCTTGGCCTATAAATTTCATGAGCTGCCCACATCCATTGAATAACTCTTCCTTGTTAACGGATACTAATGCTTGTGCCAACAATTCGTCAAATAGCAGATATACTTATATAAAGGCCGGCCGCATGCATGCCTCAGATGCAAGATACATGTGCAGAGTATACATGTTCGCGATGACATCCTGGAAATTTCAGGATTTAAAGAATGTAACGATTTCAGAAATCCATGAGTCTCTACTCTATGGATTTGAACTCTCTTGGGACAGGTATCCATGTGGCAAGTGCAAACGAACACAATATTGCTCTCTTGATGAAGACAATACAGCAAGTTGCTACAATAGATCGAATCTCTATGCTCGCGTGCCTGTTGTGATGATAGGTGAGCTCCTACTTTATATTTCACATTCACCAAATCATGAGTGTGCTTCACTTTTACTCTTTGATGTTTTTTTTGTAAACAATACTTGAAATGCTTACAAGTAAATTATATCAGCAATTCTAATTTTGTCAACAACACTCTGTGCAGTTGTGATATTGGTGGTTGTATTTTTAGGGGCAAGTATTCCAGCACAGATCATCCTTGCATTCACCTGCTTTTTCGGACTCTTATATCGATATCTCGGCCAATCTCTCTTTCACCCGAATAGATGGGAATGGTCATTCAGGTCTGTCGACCTAAGATCGTGTAAGAGTTGTACCCGTTTTCTGAAAACCAAGGATATATAACAAGTTGTTCTGTTGATTAACTTTGAATTCGAGCATATTTCTTTGTTATATTTTCCATCTTAGCTTGTCTGGTGTACTTGCAGTTGCATTGGACCTCGCTCCTCTTGGGATGCTTATTATAGGTGCGCATTTAATTAATGTTGAGTGCAGTAAAATTATCCATCTGTGATCCACATAACAGAATTTTAGATGAGGAAACAGATAACTTTAAGCGAGAAAACCCAATGTTTAAGTTCGAATTTATTATTTTCAAAGGAATCAAAGGTCATTATTGCATTTTTTTTTTCCAGCGCTCGTTGCAGCAAGGTTAATCATTGGGTTTATTTGCTTAATGGGGTTTCTGATCTACAAGTTCCGAACAAGGCATTTGTCCATGTTCGATGCAATAGAAAGCTTCTTCTGACGACAATAAACTCATGCCGATGCGGTACTCCTATTCGAGACATAAAGAAGATGACAGAGGTTTTCAAGAAAAACTTGGTCAAGGAGGATCTGGTACTGTCTACAAAGGAAAGCTTCGAAGTGGCTATGACGTGGCTATAAAACTACTCGGAAAGCCCGGAGGGAATGGTCAAGACTTCATGAACGAAATTTCAACCATCGGAAGGATCCATCATGTCAACGTCGTCAAACTAGTAGGATATTGCGCAGAAAAGATCCAAGCGTGCACTTGTATATGATTTCATGCCTAATGGTTCCCTTGACAAGTACATCTACAAAGAAGACGGTTGTGAATTCCTTGACCGGCGGACCAAGTATGAGATTGCGATTGGAGTGGCTCGAGGGATTGAGTATTTGCATCGAGGTTGTGACATCCGGATCCTGTATTTTGACATCAAGCCTCACAATATACTTCTCGATGATAAGTTTATTCCAAAAATCTCGATTTCGGGCTAGCCAAATTTTACTCAATAGAGAAAAACAAATGACCACGACCGCACTTAGAGGAACCATAGGCTATGTTGCTCTGAACTCATCAACGAGAGGTTTCGTGAGTCTCTTACAAAAAGTGATGTCTACAGTTTCGGGATGATGTTAATCGAAATGGTGTGCTTAAAGAAAGACTTGAGAGGAAACGATGAAAAATCTACCCAGTATTTCCCAGATTGGATATATGACTGCTTAGATCAAGGCAAGGACATTGAAATTGGAAAAACTGATGAGGAAATCGATCAAGATGATTGTACGGGGAAAATTGTGCGTAAGATGACAATAGTGGCATTGTGTTGCATACAGATGAGTCCCGACAATCGACCTTCCATGAATAAAGTGTTGGAAATCTTTGGAAGGTGAAGTTGAACAACTGCAAATTCTCGGCCCCACTCAATCACCCCAAATTGTGTTAGATGATGATCAGAGTTTGACTTCATCTTCAACTGATTCTATATCTTTGATCCGTCATGAAGCTACTCCCTGCTTCGAGATCACCGTTCAAGATTATTAAAATTTGTAGCAAGCAAAGAGTACGAAGTTTTGTTTCAAGAAATGTTTCAATGCATGTTTTTTATATGTTGTTTATTATGGACTAACATGTGTGTAATAATATTTCCTTTTTGATTGAATTTAATTGGGTTTTTGTTACGATAAAACCTCTCTCTCTTTAATGTGAATGTTGTAGGCTTGCTTTTATCTTGTTGATAGTGTTGTGAAATGTTACAGTTAAATACTATACTATTTTACGAAGTTGTATAAACAACTTTTTGGGTGTGTTAGATGGAAAATGTTCGAGTCTTGAAACTTGAAGGTGAGTTTTACGATGTATTCTACATTCCTTGCCTCAACCAAATATGTTTTTGTGTTCTTACATAAGAGTAATTGCTATCTTGAATTCTTTGTGAGATTTTGTATTGAACTTTTTTGGTTGTGATATTAGATCTGACATGATAAGGTGAAAAGGCATATGTGATATGTCCATCTCCAACGGGAAAAGCTGTTAGTGTCACATTATGTTTTATGTGAACTTCCAAATCCCTTGAGGGTAGTTCATTTATTCCTATGATCATAACATTTTTAAAGTTTTAAAGCGTTTAACATTTGAAATTCAATCTAATATATAGTGTCTACGAATCAATGTTATCCTTACTTTACTTAGTTTATATGCATGTGTTTTGGAGGCAAATGAGCGAGATTTCTTCATGCATCATTGATTCGGGTGAAAATTGCATGATTTTATTCTTTCATTAATTGTCTATTTTGATTTAATTTCATGCTTTTATTACCTAATTTTGGCTAATTACACTTGATTTGGAGAAAAGTCATGTTTTGTTATTTCGTAGGAAAATTGAGCATTTTTGGATACAAATCGCATGCCTAATTTTTGGTGAAGCCAAACGAAGGAAGAAATCGAGAGAAAATCAAAGTACAAAAAGAGAATAAATTGTATTGGGCCAAATCAAATAAAAATTCAGCATACTTGAAGGCCCAATATTCAGCCATTTAGTGGCCCATCAGCAGAGACCCATTTCAAGAATTAATGCATGCCCAAGTCACGGCTCATCAGCCATTGCAATTTGCAAATTGAAGAAACGTTGACCAAATTAATTGAAAATAAAAAGAGGAAAAACAAGCTGGACCCCACGCCTATGTATGCAATTTTCAGCAGCAAAGTAGAAGGACAAAGTCGCTATTACCAACTTTTTCAGCATTTTTTCTTCAGCGATTTTAAGCAACTGAGCCCCAATTAAATACGGAGGGCAAATTTTAGGGATTCACCCCAGAATTCAGTCCCTCACCTTTGAGGGCAGCCGTTTTTCACATCTCCTAGCATTCCAGCAAAGATCATCGTTGGATTCACCTGTTTTTTTATGTCTCATACCGTTCCTAATGATTGACAACACAAAGGATTATTTAATGTTTTTTTTTTTTATGACAGCAGAATTATTTAATGTTAAATGTACAGTTAATACGAGAATTATTAACTTTAAACTTAAGTATTTGACAACAAGAATTCATGGAGAAACATACTCAGGAAGCCCATGCTATGCTCTCTAAAAATATCTGCACCAAACAGAGAAATCAATGTTTATTGATAATAAATATTTTTGGAGTTTAATATGAAAGCTTAAATAGATGCAAGGTGTCTGCATTAAAAAATCCCGTAATACTTTATTGCTAAACAGATTTAAATCACATGTATAATGAAAGGGTGGATACCATCGAGCAAGAATCAAGTCCAACCTCAGCAAGGCTATTGAATAAATGCTGCCAACAAGTGGGGATTACTGTCATGTAATCCAAGAAAAACAAGTTGAATAACATTTATGTTTTACCAAAGAATGATTGAAAAAAGTCATATTTTGAGACATGCTACAATTTTGATGGACATACTGATTCATGAGGTGCCATCTATATTTCATGCCTACAATTCACAAGTCATAAGGAAGTTCTGGAAATTTTAACTACATTTTCTTCAGTCTTAATCAATTGACAATCAGATTATCAAAAAATTCTGACAAGAAGAAAAAATCACAATATTTCAAATTCAACGGCTACTATCTATAGAAAATGGTAATTTAGATGGCAATAAACCTCAAAGATGGATTGCTCCAAAGGATCAACTTCTCCGGTTTTTTTCCTTTAGAAAATTAAACTATCACGTAGACTGCTGCAGCAGTAGATACAGCAGCTGAAACCTGATTCAATTGAACCGGTTTCTTATAAAGCATCAAGCTAATTAACTTTGCTTAAGTGGAATCTCAAGAGGACACTACTTATTCTTGAAAAGAAAACAAGAATCCCAAATGTAGAGACGTGCTTCCCCTCCGATATATTGCCTGCTTACAAACATACCCATTATTTTTAAATAGACAATCAATTACTTAAGTTACAATATAATATAATGCAAAGATTATATTATAACAAAATAATGCAATAAATTTTGTAATTGTAGGCAAACGTAAGTGCTTACCAAGTTTACAATACATAGATGATCAGAAACTGGCAAAGTAATGTTCTAGTGGACCAAAACACTCACATCTGTGACTGGGATTACATTAAAGTAGAGAATGATAAAGGAAGAGAGTATGGATTTTTAAATATGCAAGAGCAATGCACGCAACTCCACCTTGTGTAATGGATGTCAAAGTTTTGATTGCATGTAGGAAGGTCATGATTGTCCTCTTCCAAGCCAATATAGCTGCATGTACACTACCAAATTAGAATGTTTTAATTACAATAAAACCTAAGAGATTATTGGGTACATGTGTAAAATAAGTTTGATTTGCAGGGATTTAAATCGATTTGGTCCCGTAACTTTGCACCTTTATTGAAAAGGTCCCGTAAGTATCACATGTTTTAATTTAGTCCCGTATGTTTCCAATTTGTGCCAATTTCGTCCCAAATCGCCGGAGACCGGTCAAACCACACAAAAACGATGTCATTTTAGGGGCGTGTGTTACACGCGCCCCTAATTTCAATCGGGAAATGCTGACTTGCAAAGATTTGGACACGTGATGCGCCACATTTGTATTATTCCTATTAAAAATAAATAAAAACAAAAATTAAAATTACACTTCATTAAATATGGATTAAAATAAATATATATCAAATTAAATAAAATATATATTCCAATATCAGAATTCAGAATAATATTAAATAAAAAAATAAATCAAAATTAAATGAGAAAAGGAAGTTTCAACTTCCCCCCATCACACCCAAAATTTAAATTAAAATCAGAAACAAAGATGAGAATGTAAAATCGCAAAAATTAAAACCCCAAATACTCAAACAAGATTGAAATTATACTAACACCCCAAATCAGACAAAATCAAAAAAATACTCTAACACCCCAAATCGAAATTACCCGGAAACAACCCCCAAAACTAATCAATTGGATTGCAATTACAGAGATAAAAAAACAAAACAAAAAAATCGAATTGAACTTTAAGATGAAAGGTCACACATTGATTTTATAAACCCTAATCCCCAATTCGCGAATTAAAACTGGTGGAAGCCATTGAAGAACAATCGAAACCGTGACCCAGATCGGTGAAATGCCACTGCAACAGGGATGCCATTGTCGTCACAAGTTGGAGGGAAAGAAATGTCGGCGGAGATTCAACCGAGAGCTCCAACCTCCACACAGATTGCGACGCGTGCACCAGCACACCATCTCCGAGTTCACTCATCTCATCCCCCGAGTCGACTCTGCATCAACTCGTCCCAGACGTCAGATCTCAACCGAGTTATCCTCTCCGAACCCACCCCCCATCCCCTAGAATCTACCTCCCCTACCAGAATCCAAAGCGACAGAAATCACTAAAGATGATGACGGCAATTGCTTTAAAACATCACTTTATTAGCCACATGTTTCTTCTTAGTCGTCGTCTCGATTCTCCCCATTTAAATGAGTAAAAATATGTATAAAAAAAAAAAAGAAAGGGATCCATCCATTAACAAATTTGGGAAAATGTTTCAGAGAGGAAATGAGTGGCGAGACTGGTTGAGTTTGGATTGGGTGGAGCATGGGACTGATTTGGGGTTTGTAGGGATGAAGACATGGGTTTAATTAGGTTTGTTATTTATTTTAATGTTATGCTTTTTTTTGTTTTTTGGTTACCTTTAATTTGCTTTTCAATAAGAAAATTATATGTCATTTTATAATTGATTAATATATTTGAAATTGAATTTTATATAGATTTTTTATTTTAATTGTTAATTGTTAATTATTAGATTTACATTCAATTTTTTTTCTTAAAAATCATACCTTTAAAAAAAAAAATCAGATTTTCAAATAATTTCCCAAATTTTATATATTTCTTTTTCGAGATTCTTGTATTTTTAATACAATTTTCCAGATTTTATATATATATATATATATATATATATATATATATATATATATATATATATATATTTATATATATATTTTTTTTATTTTGTATTTTTAATATAGTTTAATTAATAGACTTTTAGGATTTATTAATATAATTTTTTAGGATTTAATAATTGTTTACTGTATTTTTAGAGCTTATTAAAAGTTTAAAAATATTTTTTTACAATTTATTAATATTTTTAATTGTTTATAGAATTTTGTGAATTAGTTAAATTGGTTTAATTTTGTTTTTTTGTTATTGTATTCTGAAATTTTAATATATATATATATATATTTAATTTAAATTTGATTTATTTTATTTGTAATTAATGATGTGTAATTTTTATTTTCGTTTTTTATTTTTTTTAATCGATAAAATACACATGTGGAGTGCCACGTGTACAAATCGAGCAAGTAAGCATTTCGGGCCAGAAATTAGGGGCGCGTGTGATACACTCTCCTAAAAGCGCCGCGTTTAGTGTAGTTTGACCGGTCTCCTCCGTCTTTAACTAAATTGGCACAAATTGAAAACATACTGGGACTAAATTAAAACATGTGATATATCTTTAATTATTTTGATAAAGGTCCCAAAGTTATGAGACCAAATCGATTTAAATCCCTTGATTTGCATCTGCCACACTTTAAGCTAGGAAAACATTGTGAACACTTACTTGATGGTATAACGGAAATAACTAATGGGATTGCCATCTATGGCACAAACGTCACAACCGAGTTCTCAGCCTTCTCCTTTCCTCCCTCACTGAAGAATCCATGGCGGAGGTTGTTGGAATCACTAAGGCGCACGACGTCTGGATCGCGCTTGAGCAAGCCTTCAGTCATGCCTCTCCATCATCTCCGCGATGAGCTTCAACTTCTTAAACGTGGTTCATCCAGTGTTGCTGAATATGGCCGCGCCTTCAAAAGCCTATGTGATCAGTTGGCAGCAATGGGCCACCCTGTGACGGACGTGGATAAGGGTCACTGGTTCCTTCGGGGCCTTTAACTTTCGGGCCTTCGCCGATCTGCGTATGACCTTGCTCCCTCAACTCAGCTTCAATGACCTTCTTCAGCAGGCCCGCACGTATGAACTCAATGATCGAGTTATGGCTTCCGAGGTCCCATCTCAAGCAGCCTTCTTCGCACGGTTCTTTTTCCAGTGGTCGTGGTCGTGGCTACTCCAGTACAGGTAACCAATCTGGTGGTTCTTCCTTTAATGGTAATACTAGTGGAAATTCTGCAGGTTCTCAATCTGGTAAAAAGACCTACACTCCGAAGTGCCAGATATGTCGTGGCCCACACTATGCCAACCATTGCCCCTCTCGTTACGACCGTCACACCACTTCTCAAGTGGCCAATCTTGCTCAAGCCTTTGAAGCCCGTTGCAATATCTCCCCACCTGTTCAACCCGATTGATACGTGGACACCGGCGCTTCCGCCCACATGACGTCTTCTGCAAACAGCCTAGACACCTTTGAGACTTATACTAGTAATGGTCGTGTCATCGTCGGTAATGGTGACGCTTTACCTATTTCTCACTTTGGTTCTAAATTTGTCAATAATAGTTTGCCTTTGCTAGACGTACTTGTTGTCCCACATATTACTAAAAACCTGCTTTCTATAACTAAATTGACTATGGACTTGCCTGTTGATGTTTTGTTCTCAAATGATTCTTTTGTCATTCAGGCGAAAAAGGAGATACTGGCAAGGGGCCGATGTAAAGATGGCCTCTATGTTTTGGAACATGGCTCCCCTGCATTGATTGTTGCTTTATATTCTAGTGTTTCTAAGTCGTCTTTTGAGTTATGACATAATCGTTTAGGACATATTTATGTTTCCATTATTCAGTTGCTTAATAAATTGGGTCATTTGGCTGTTACATCTGTTTTGTCAAAACCCACCATTTGTCCTTCTTGTCAATTAGCGAAAAGTAAACGCTTACCCTTTTCTATAAATGAAAAATGTGCATTAAGTGTGTTGGATTTGATTCATTGCGATTTATGGGGCCCTGCCCCAGTTAACTCTCATGATGGATTTCGATATTATGCTCTTTTTGTTGATGATTATTCCCGCTTTTCTTGGTTGTATCCATTACGTGCTAAGTCTGATTTTTTTGATGTGCTTAAATGTTAGTGCATGAAGTATTGTTAGTGCATGTCTTTAATGTCTTTGTTTATGGACCAACATGTGCATGCGTAATAATATTTCCTTTTTGTTGAATTTTAATTGAGTTTTTTTTTCTGATAAAGCATTTCTTTCTTTGTGCGAATGTTATTAGAGCTGCTCTATGTGTTGATAGGGTTGTGGAATGTTCTAGTGAAATAATATACTATTTGCTCAAGTTGTATAAACAGCTTTTTGGGTGTGTTAGATGGAAAATGTTCAAGTCTTGAAACTTGAAGGTGAGTTTCTAATGTATTATGTTCAAAGTTGCGTATTTTGACACTTGACTCATGTCCACGATTGAGTTCCTAGCCTCAACCAATACGTTTTTTTGTTCTTATATAAGAGTAGTTTCTGTCTTGAATTCCTTGTGAGATTTCGTATTGAACTTTGATTGCAATAACATACAGCCAGATAAGGGGAAAAGGTGCATGTCCATCTCCAACGGGAAGCTGTTCATGTAAGTATGTTTTTATGTGAACTTCCAAATCTCTGTAGAGGATACTTAACTGTTCCTATGATCATAACATTTTCTTTTATACGTGTTTCTTTGTTGAAATTTAATCCAATACTTAGTGTACGAATCAATGTTAACTTTACTTTACTTCTTTTATATGCAGGTTTTTTTAGGCTGTTCGTACAGTGATGTTGTTGATGTTCTTATACTTGCAACCAAGACAATCGAAGAATTTGGTACTGAAACTTTTTTATTTATAAATAGCTGTATGGAGGTACTTAGTGGCACTGTAAAACCACGACCATTTCAATAATTTAATTACCAAGGGAAATTTCCTCCACTAAGTAAAGATATGCTTATAATCAAAAAAAAAAAAAAAAACTGTTAATACTTTAGGAACTTAAAAATGGTATTAAGTTAGTAATTCATGAATGGGCTTTGTTGGTGATTAATAATACTACATAATATTGTATTTGAACGTGTTGTAGGGTGCATGAATCATCATCAGGTCTTCTCTCTAAGTCTTTGCTAGTGCTGGTGGTCCATCCTTTTGCTTTTGGAGAAGACTTTTACCAATGTAGAAAGTGCTTCCAAGTTGCCTTTTCAATTATGAAGCTTCTTTCTTCTTTCCGTTTGGAAACCAGGTTTGACTTCAATTACCAATGCAATCATGAAGATCAACAAAAGTTACATGATTAATAAAACATTTTCCTGAATATTAATATTCCTGCTCCAAATTGTAATAATTAGCAATTGTTTGGAAATTAATCAGAGTGTCACCAAATCAACCTCTGCTACGACACCTGTCAAAAAAAAAAAAAACCTCTGCTACGACAGAACAAAATATCTCATCTATTGAGATTCATAATAAGTGTTGTACCATTTGGTGAATGAATTATCAAGTCTCCTTTACAAGTTAGTCTATGCTACAACTAAATATCTCCTCACTATTTAAAGTTGTCCCTTTCGCAGAAGACTGAAATTGGCTTTAATAGATAATGTGAAACCCCTTCTTTGATTCCAATGCAATCATGAAGATCACTGAAAACCTCTTCCTCAAATGTTCATCTCTCTTCATTTTACTCCTAATTTCCTCCCTTCTTCAAACAACTCTTGCAATTAACCAAACAATGAATCCTCATATTTGTCGCCCTTCTTCCTGTGGCCATATTCGCAATATTAGCTTCCCTTTCCGACTCAAAAATGATCCCAAACACTGCGCCTATCCCGACTACGAATTAGCATGCGAAAACAATGTCCTCTTGGTGGATTCCAAGTTCAACTCCCAAAAATACGAAGTGAAAGCAATCAACTATGACAACTTCACAATTAGGGTGGTTGATGTTTCCATAAACAATACCAACACCTGCTCTTTTCCAAACTATTCTGTATATCCATACAACTTAAGCTATGGTTATTCTTACAGCATACGAAGATTTCCCAGATATGATCAACGCTCTATTGAGGTAGCTTGGCCTATAAATTTCATGAGCTGCCCACATCCATTGAATAACTCTTCCTTGTTAACGGATACTAATGCTTGTGCCAACAATTCGTCAAATAGCAGACATACTTATATAAAGGCCGGCCACATGAATGCCTCAGATGTAAGATACATGTGCAGAGTATACATGTTCGCGATGACATCCTGGAAATTTCAGAATTTAAAGAATGTAACGATTTCAGAAATCCATGAGTCTCTGCTCTATGGATTTGAACTCTCTTGGGACAGGTATCCATGTAGCAAGTGCAAACGAACACAATATTGCTCTCTTGATGAAGACAATACAGCAAGTTGCTACAACAATACATCGGAACTCTATGCTCGTTTGACTGTTGTGATGATAGGTGAGCTCCTACTTTATATTTCACATTCACCAAATCATGAGTGTGCTTCACTTTTACTCTTTGATGTATTTTTTGTAAACAATACTTGAAATGCTTACAAGTAAATTATATCAGCAATTCTAATTTTGTCAACAACACTCTGTGCAGTTGTGATATTGGTGGTTGTATTTTTAGGGGTAAGTATTCCAGCACAGATCATCCTTGCATTCACCTGCTTTTTCGGACTCTTATATCAATATCTCGTCGAATCTCTCCATCACCAGAATAGATGGGAATGGTCATTCAGGTCTTTCGACCTAAAATTGTGTAAGAGTTGTACTCGTTTTCTGAAAACCAAGGATATATAACAAGTTGTTCTGTTGATTAACTTTGAATTCGAGCATATTTCTTTGTTATATTTTCCATCTTAGCTTGTCTGGTGTACTTGCAGTTGCATTGGACCTCGCTCCTCTTGGGATGCTTATAGGTGCGCATTTAATTAATGTTGAGTGCAGTAAAATTATCCATCTGTGATCCACATAACAGAATTTTAGATGAGGAAACAGATAACTTTAAGCGAGAAAACCCAATGTTTAAGTTCGAATTTATTATTTTCAAAGGAATCAAAGGTCATTATTGCATTTTTTTTTTCCAGCGCTCGGCCTTGCAGCAAGGTTAATCATTGGGTTTATTTGCTTAATGGGGTTTCTGATCTACAAGTTCCGAACAAGGCATTTGTCCATGTTCGATGCAATAGAAACCTTCTTACGAAGTGACAATAAACTCATGCCGGTACGGTACTCCTATTCAGACATAAAGAAGATGACAGGAGGTTTTCAAGAAAAACTTGGTCAAGGAGGATACGGTACTGTCTACAAAGGAAAGCTTCAAGTGGCTATGATGGTGGCAGTAAAACTACTCGGAAAGCCGGAGGGAATGGTCAAGACTTCATGAACGAAATTTCAACCATCGGAAGGATCCATCATGTCAACGTCGTCAAACTAGTAGGATATTGCGCAGAAAGATCCAAGCGTGCACTTGTATATGATTTCATGCCTAATGGTTCCCTTGACAAGTACATCTACAAAGAAGACGGTGTGAATTCCTTGGACTGGCAGACCAAGTATGAGATTGCGATTGGAGTGGCTCGAGGGATTGAGTATTTGCATCGAGGTTGTGACATCCAGATCCTGCATTTTGACATCAAGCCTCACAATATACTTCTCGATGATAAGTTTATTCCAAAAATCTCAGATTTCGGGCTAGCCAAATTTTACTCAACAGAGAAAAAGACAGTGACCCTGACTGCACTTAGAGGAACCATAGGCTATGTTGCTCCTGAACTCATCAACAGAGGTTTCGGCAGAGTCTCTTACAAAGCTGATGTCTACAGTTTCGGGATGATGTTAATCGAAATGGTGTGCTTAAAGAAAGACTTGAGAGGAAACGATGAAAAATCTACCCAGTATTTCCCAGATTGGATATATGACTGCTTAGATCAAGGCAAGGACATTGAAATTGGAAAAACTGATGAGGAAATTGATCAAGATGATTGTACGGGGAAAATTGTGCGTAAGATGACAATAGTGGCATTGTGTTGCATACAGATGAGTCCCGACAATCGACCTTCCATGAATAAAGTGTTGGAAATGCTGGAAGGTGAAGTTGAACAACTGCAAATTCCTCAGCGTCCCACTCAATCACCCCAAATTGTGTTAGATGATGATCAGAGTTTGACTTCATCTTCAACTGATTCTATATCTTTGCTCCGTCATGAAGCTGCTCCCTGCTTCGAGATCACCGTTCAAGATTATTAAAATTTGTAGCAAGCAAGAGTACGAGTTTTCTGTTCAAGAAATGTTTCAATGCATGTTTTTATATGTTGTTTATTATGGACTAACATGTGTGTAATAATATTTCCTTTTTGATTGAATTTAATTGGGTTTTTTGTTCTGATAAAACCTCTCTCTCTTTGTGTGAATGTTGTAGCTGCTTTATCTGTTGATGGTGTTGTGAAATGTTCTAGTTAAATACTATACTATTTTCTGAAGTTGTATAAACAACTTTTTGGGTGTGTTAGATGGAAAATGTTCGAGTCTTGAAACTTGAAGGTGAGTATCTGATGTATTCTGTTCCTTGCCTCAACCAAATATGTTTTTGTGTTCTTACATAAGAGTAATTGCTATCTTGAATTCTTTGTGAGATTTTGTATTGAACTTTTGGTTGTGATATTAGATACAGCATGATAAGGTGAAAAGGCATATGTGATATGTCCATCTCCAACGGGAAGCTGTTCGTGTAAGTATGTTTTATGTGAACTTCCAAATCCCTTGAGGGTAGTTCACTGTTCCTATGATCATAACATTATCTTTTTCAAAGCGTTTCTTTGTTGAAATTCAATCTAATATATAGTGTACGAATCAATGTTATCCTTACTTTACTTCGTTTATATGTAGGTGTTTTGAGGCAGTTGAAGCGAGATTTCTTAATGCATCATTGATTCGGATGAAAATTGTATGATTTTATTGCTCATTAATTGTCTATTTTGATTTAATTTCATGCTTTTATTACCTAATTTTGGCTAATTACACTTGATTTGGAGAAAAGTCGTGTTTTGTTATTTCGTAGGAAAATTGAGCATTTTTGGATACAAATCGCATGCCTAATTTTTTGTGAAGCCAAACGAAGGAAGAAATCGAGAGAAAATCAAAGTACAAAAAGAGAATAAATTGTATTGGGCCAAATCAAATAAAAATTCAGCATACTTGAAGGCCCAATATTCAGCCATTTAGTGGCCCATCAGCAGAGACCCATTTCAAGAATTAATGCATGCCCAAGTCACGGCTCATCAGCCATTGCAATTTGCAAATTGAAGAAACGTTGACCAAATTAATTGAAAATAAAAAGAGGAAAAACAAGCTGGACCCCACGCCTATGTATGCAATTTTCAGCAGCAAAGTAGAAGGACAAAGTCGCTATTACCAACTTTTTCAGCATTTTTTCTTCAGCGATTTTAAGCAACTGAGCCCATGAATTCAGTCCCTCACCTTTGGGGGCAGCCGTTTTTCACATCTCCTAACATTAATTAGGGTTTTTCAATTTTGACACTTGCGAGCTCATGAAGGAGCATTAGCTTGAGAATTTTCCACCTTCACCACTTATAACAGTCTAGTTTCCCTTTCTCTTTTATTTTTGTTATTTCTATTTTCATTGTAATTGAGATTTGGTAGAACTTCTCTAGAACCATTTTGGTTCTAGGGCATTGCATATTTAGATTGAAATTTATGGATTAGTTTCTTATTTAATTGGTATTTGTGTTTCTACTCCTATTTGTGTGTTTAATTTCTTTGAAAGCATGTTGTTAGTGTACATAATAGCATGACTTATTTGATGTTAATTGGGGTAAGATCGAGAGATTTATTTCATTAATAGATCTTTAAGCACACCATCTAATTTATTATGAGCTCGAGAGAGGATTAACTATTGGGAGGGTAGTAAATGATCTTAGGTGCTTTTTCGGGTTGCATTACACTAGCTAGGTAGAAATACATGCTACATAGCGGTTAAAACCCGATCTAAAAAGGTATAAAATACCGCTATTGAACATGGCGATATAAAAAAGGGCGTTGATAGATGGCAATTTTTAACCGCTATCGTATCCACCTACGACAGCGGTTTTTACCCGCTATTGTATGTCCAGAAAACCGATGTCATAAGTTGTTCATGATTAACCTCATAAAACCTATAACAGCGGTTTGGTCCAACTGCGGTAGCGGTTTTTCAACCGCTATAATAGGTACTTATTATAGCGGTTAAAAACCGCTATTAAATCTCTTTTTTTTTAAAATAAATCTGAAATAGTAATTTGCACATTTAATTTGAAGTAACAATAAATTATCATAAAAATATCAACCAACCCAAAAATTCACAACAATACCAACCAATCATCATAATATTATTCAAATACATTACAACATCCTCATAAATTCAACTACTTTTTACATAACAATGTTGTGTCCATGTACACTTTCATGAGCCAAGATCCGAAATTTGATATCCACACCATCGTCCTTTCAATTTTTAGACATCTTATTTCACTGAGAACAATTCTCACAAACACCCTTATTAGAGGCAAACGATGAATTTCCTGCAAAATATATAATTTTGATACAAATGAAGGATCAAATATTTAATTAGTTCGATATATTTTATGAAACAAGTGCAAGAAACCAAACTCTCAATATTCTAAGTTTCTTTCAGAAAAACTTAAGCTGAATGAACTTTGTTTTGGACTAGGAGAATAGTAAGTGTTCATATATTATATATTTATTAGAGGATGTGAAACAGGGGAAAGGACAACTACAATGACCTAAACCAAAATGCTAAACATCCAATACCTGTAATAGAGCATTGACTTCATGAATGCTTTCGATCTGACCCTCGACAAAATGATGACACCATGATGCTTATCTAAAGAAGAAAAATAAAAGAACATCAGGAAGTAATAAATCTTCATAATGATTGTGATGTCAAAAAGTGTGAGCTTTGATGCAGCTGCCTTTTCAGCAAGAATGAGTTAGTCAAAGACATAAAAAAATTCAAAATAAAATGATGGAATGGGTTAATATGTAGCAAGCAAATCACTGTAACTATTGAAAAGCTTAGCTGCGGTGTCATAGCCATAACTTCTATAACAAAAGTTGACCAAAAGCATTTGAACATGTACTGTGATTCATTTTATCCTAACAATCAGCTTTACTGATGTAAAAAACTAAGATATATATCAAGGAAAGATGCACACGATGCAAAATTGACCATAAAAGAGACAAGACAATCGATAAAAGGATCTTTTATTCCACCACTTTATAGATTCTGCTATCAAAATATCCACCAAAGATTTAGGCATTTACACTAACCACACTAGGATAGACACCGTATACTTGCGGTTGACTATTTTTAAGCATTCCAGCAAAGATCATCATTGGATTCACCTGTTTTTTTTATGTCTCATATCGTTACCTACGGAATTGGTCTTTCAGATCTTTCCGGTCTTTCGGCCTAGATACGAGTAAGAGTTATTACTCTCCCTTTTCTCGTTTTCTGTATATAAGCCAAGGATAACAAGTCAGTTCTGTTAATTAACTCTGAGTTCCAGCATATTTGTTTTTTTATATTTTCCATCTTATATTGTCTGGTGTACTTGCAGTTGGACTGCAGATTCTAGGGGCGATGGGGATCTTTATAGGTGCGCTCTTAGTTTATGTTGCAATCAGTAAAATTAGCCATTTGTGATCCATATAACAAAAATTCAGACGAGGAAACAGATAACTTTAAGCAAGAAAAACCCAATATTCATACGTACATTCTGTTTTATTTTTCCAAGGCATCAAAGATCATTATTCCATTCTGTCTTTCTAATTTTATTTTCCAGTGCTCGGCCTTGCTGTAAGGTTAATCATCGAGTTTATTTGCTTAATGGGGTTTCAGATCTACAAGTTCCGAAGAAGGCATCTGTCCATGTTCGACGCAATAGAAAGCTTCCTAAGAAGTGACAACAAGCTCGTGCCAATAAGGTACTCATATTCAGACATAAAGAAAATGACTAGAGGTTTTCGAGAAAAACTAGGCCAAAGAGGATACGGTACTGTTTACAAAGGAAAACTACGAAGTGGCCGTGATGTAGCTGTAAAGCTATTGGAGAAGGCCGGAGCAAATGGGCAAGACTTCATGAATGAAATTTCAACCACTGGAAGGATCCATCATGTTAATGTTGTGAAACTAGTTGGATATTGTGCAGAAAGATCAAAGCGTGCCATTATATATGATTTCATGCCTAATGGTTCCCTTGACAAGTAAATCTACAAAGAAGACAACATGAATTCCTTGGATTGGCAAACCAAGTATGAGATTGCGATTGGAGTGGCTCGAGGGATTGAATATTTGCATCGAGGTTGTGACATCCAAATCCTGCATTTTGACATCAAGCCTCACAATATACTTCTCGACAATAAGTTTATTCTAAAAATCTCAGATTTCGGCTAGCCAAATTTTATTCTACTAAGAAAAAGAATTCGGTGACCCCGATTTGCACGAGAGAGGAACCATAGGCTATGTTGCTCTGAACTCATCAAAAGAGGTTTTGGCGCAGTCTTTTACAAAGATTTGTCTGATAGTCATCGGGATGTTGTTAATCGAATGGTGTGCTTAAAGGGAGACTTGAGAGGAAACGATGAAAAAATCTACCCAAGATTCCCGGATTGGATATATGACAAGATTGATCAAGTCGGGAACATAAAATGAGGAAATTGTTGAGGAAAAGCGAGGAAGATGACAATGGTGATAGGAGAAATATTGCACGTAAGATGACGATAGTGGCATTGTGGTGCATACAGATGAGTCCTGACAATCAGCCTTCAATGAATAAAGTATTGGAAATGCTGGAAAGTGAAGTTGAACACCAAAAATTCCATGGTATACCTTTTTTGATAACCCAAGTGGTATTAGATGAGGATCAAAGTTGGAGTACATATTCAACTGATTATGCATCCTTGCTCTGTCATGAAGCTGCTACCTGCTTTGAGATTACGGTAAATGATTAATAAAGGAGTACGAGTTTTTTGTACAAGAAGTGTACTAATGCATGATTTTTATGTATGTGTTTCCGCGTTGTCGATTATGGACCAACATGAGTGTAATAATTTTTCCTTTCTGATTGTAAAACAAATAAATAAATGAAAACATCAGATCTCTTTACGGAAAGATTTACAACTATCGAAGTTTGAAGTACAAAGATGTCGAATTTGTGATAGTTATAAAACGAAAAAGTAAAAGTCACTTGACTAGAAAAACTATTTTCTTTAAAATTTATGTTCAGACTCCAAATTAGTAATATTAGCAATTGTTTGGAAATTAATCTGATTGTCATCATGTGAACTCTCTGCCATCTCCATTTTGTCATGGCTGCATCATTTCTAGCTGAAGTTGCCCATATTCATTTTGTCATGGCTGCTTCATTTCTAGCTAACAGCATATTGGGCTTTGTCATATATATTTTAGAAAAAATTACAACTAGATACAAGATTGAGTACACCATTATAAACAGATACAAAGTGCAGAATTTTGAACTAAAGTACGTGGCACTTTAGTTCAAATTTGAACTAAAGTGCAGAAATTTTCTGTACTTTGTATCTGATTGTAAATTTTTGGGTGACTTTGTAGTGGAATGTTTTTCTCCCTATATTTTAGTACACTTCAGTTTTGATATTAAAGGTGTCATCGATGTTGAGGGAAATTAAATAAATGGATTATTCCTAACCCTCTCTACAAGCTCTAGCTTTTAGATGAGACGGAATTCTCTAATGGTATCAGAGCCCAGGTTGTGGGTTCGATTCCCGTGGAAGCACTCCACTCATTTAAATTGTCCACTCTGTTGGGCCTCCTCTCCAGAGAGCAGGGGCAATGATTCGGCCCACGAGTGAGGGGGAGTGTTTAGGGAAATTAAATAAATGGATTATTCCTGACCCTCTCTACAAGCTCGGGGTTCGATTCCCGTGGAAGCACTCCACTCATTTAAATTGTCCTTACAATTGGGCAGAAAGCTGGAAAAATGGAAAAGGAAAATGCATTAATGACATTCGATGCCTTGGAAAACATAAATTTGAGGGGGAGTGTTGAGGGAAAGTTAAATAAATGGATTATTCCTGACCCTCTCTATAAGCTCGAACTTTTAGATGAGACGGAATTCTCTCAGCAAATAAACCCAATGATTAACCTTACAATAAGGCAGAAAGCTGGAAAATGGAAAAGGGAAAATGCATTAATGACATTCGATGCCTTGGAAAACATAAATTTGAGTGTGAGTGTTGGGTTTTGTTGTTTAAAGTTGTCTGTTTCCTCATCTACAGTTTGGTTATAGGGATCACAAATGGATAATTTTACTTCATGCAACATAAATTAAGTGCGCACCTGTTAAGATTGCTACCTGCGCTAGATAGAATCCTACTGTAAGGATATGAAGAATAGTTGGGAAAAGAGCAGGTGTTGGTATTGTTTATGGAAACATCAACCACCCTCATGGTGAAGTTGTCATAACTGATTGCTTTCACTTTGTATTTTTGAGAGTTGAGGACACTGTTTTCGCATGACAATTCGTAGTCGGGATTTCCACAGTGTTTGGGATCATTTTTGAGACTAATTTCCAAACAATTGCTAATTATTACAATTTGGAGCACGAATATAAAGACTTTTGGTATCAAATATTTTTCTGATACTCATCCGATACCTATACACCCCATCCTAAAGACCTCGTATCAGAAAAAATGTTCTGATACTAAAGGCTTGAACTTTAGTATCAGAAAATCATTTAGTATCGGGTGATGGTATCAACTTTTTTTGATACAATATTATATTTATCGTATCTGAGAAAAAGAGTTCCGATACTAAAAACTTGAACTCTTTAGTATCAGAAAGTACTTTAGTATCAAATAGTGGTATCAAATTCTTTTGATACAACATTATATTTATGGTATCAGTACATATTTTCTGATACTAAAAAAACAACTTTTCATATCAAGTTTTATGTCGTCTAGAGGCACGCCACCAAACTGTGGCTTCTGGAAAATTTTCTCGATAATATTGGAATCATCATGCTCAGAAAGAATCTACCAGCTGAAAAAAAAAAAAAAAAATAAAAAGCGATCACTAATTAGCACACCGTCAAAAATAGTGGACACAATTAATCTTATATATCGCCATCCAAAAATGCACCCTTGTGCCAGTTCCTAATGATTGACAACACAAAGGATTATTTAATGTTTTTTTTTTTTTTGACAGCAGAATTATTTAATGTTAAATGTACAGTTAATACGAGAATTATTAATGGTGTATCTTTTAGGTACACAACAAACAACAGCGTGACTTTAAACTTAAGTATTTGACAACAAGAATTCATGGAGAAACATACTCAGGAAGCCCATGCTATGCTCTCTAAAAATATCTGCACCAAACAGAGAAATCAATGTTTATTGATAATAAATATTTTTGGAGTTTAATATGAAAGCTTAAATAGATGCAAGGTGTCTGCATTAAAAAATACCGTAATACTTTATTGCTAAACAGATTTAAATCACATATTGAAAGGGTGGATACCATCAAGCAAGAATCAAGTCCAACCTCAGCAAGGCTATTGAATAAATGCTGCCAACAAGTGGGGATTACTGTCATGTAATCCAAGAAAAACAAGTTGAATAACATTTATGTTTTACCAAAGAATGATTGAAAAAAGTCATATTTTGAGACATGCTACAATTTTGATGAACATACTGATTCATGAGGTGCCATCTATATTTCATGCCTACAATTCACAAGTCATAAGGAAGTTCTGGAAATTTTAACTACATTTTCTTCAGTCTTAATCAATTGACAATCAGATTATCAAAAAATTCTGACAAGAAGAAAAAATCACAATATTTCAAATTCAACGGCTACTATCTATAGAAAATGGTAATTTAGATGGCAATAAACCTCAAAGATGGATTGCTCCAAAGGATCAACTTCTCCGGTTTTTTCCTTTAGAAAATTAAACTATCACGTAGACTGCTGCAACAGTAGATACAGCAGCTGAAACCTGATTCAATTGAACCGGTTTCTTATAAAGCATCAAGCTAATTAACTTTGCTTAAGTGGAATCTCAAGAGGACACTACTTATTCTTGAAAAGAAAACAAGAATCCCAAATGTAGAGACGTGCTTCCCCTCCGATATATTGTCTGCTTACAAACATACCCATTATTTTTAAATAGACAATCAATTACTTAAGTTACAATATAATATAATGCAAAGATTATATTATAACAAAATAATGCAATAAATTTTGTAATTGTAGGCAAACGTAAGTGCTTACCAAGTTTACAATACATAGATGATCAGAAACTGGCAAAGTAATGTTCTAGTGGACCAAAAAACTCACATCTGTGACTGGGATTACATTAAAGTAGAGAATGATAAAGGAAGAGAGTATGGATTTTTAAATATGCAAGAGCAATGCACGCAACTCCACCTTGTGTAATGGATGTCAAAGTTTTGATTTCATGTAGGAAGGTCATGATTGTCCTCTTCCAAGCCAATATAGCTGCATGTACACTACCAAATTAGAATGTTTTAATTACAATAAAACCTAAGAGATTATTGGGTACATGTGTAAAATAAGTTTGATTTGCATCTGCCACACTTTAAGCTAGGAAAACATTGTGAACACTTACTTGATGGTATAACGGAAATAACTAATGGTATGTCGTGGCCCACACTATGCCAACCATTGCCCCTCTCGTTACGACCGTCACACCACTTCTCAAGTGGCCAATCTTGCTCAAGCCTTTGAAGCCCGTTGCAATATCTCCCCACCTGTTCAACCCGATTGATACGTGGACAACGGAGCTACCGCCCACATGACGTCTTCTGCAAACAGCCTAGACACCTTTGAGACTTATACTAGTAATGGTCGTGTCATCGTTGGTAATGGTGACGCTTTACCTATTTCTCACTTTGGTTCTAAATTTGTCAATAATAGTTTGCCTTTGCTAGACGTACTTGTTGTCCCACATATTACTAAAAACCTGCTTTCTATAACTAAATTGACTATGGACTTGCCTGTTGATGTTCCGTTCTCAAATGATTCTTTTGTCATTCAGACTCGAAAAAGGAGACACGGGCAAGGGGCCGATGTAAAGATGGCCTCTATGTTTTGGAACATGGCTCCCCTGCATTGATTGTTGCTTTATATTCTAGTGTTTCTAAGTCGTCTTTTGAGTTATGACATAATCGTTTAGGACATATTTATGTTTCCATTATTCAGTTGTAATAAATTGGGCCATTTGGTTTTATTTACATCTGTTTTGTCAAAACCCACCATTTGTCCTTCTTGTCAATTAGCGAAAAAGTAAACTCTTACCCTTTTCTTTAAAATGAAAAACGTGCATTAAGTGTGTTGGATTTGATTCATTATGCGATTTATGGGGCCCTTGCCCCGATTAACTTTCATGATGGATTTTTATTATGCTCTTTTTTGTTGATGATTATTCCCGCTTTTCTTGGTTGTATCCATTACGTTTCTAAGTCTGATTTTTTTTTGATGTGCTTAAACGTTTTACCTATCTTGTGAGTAATCAATTTAACACTACAATAAAAGTTTTTCAAAGTGGTGGTGGAACCGAAGTTTACCAATTCTCAAGTTCGTGAGAATTCTTTCTTTTTTGTTGCGTGGTGTCTTGCATCATTTTTCTTGTCCATACAAACTCCTCAACAAAATGGTCTCAATTATGCTAAAACATCGCCATATAACCTAAAACCGGTTTATCTATGCTCTTTCATGCTCATGCACCCATTACTTATTGGATTAATGCTTTCACCACAAATTTTATTTATACTATAAATAGGTTGTCATCCCCTTACTTGATAATAAATCTCCTTTTGAATTGTT
Source organism: Stenogyne calaminthoides (assembly GCA_037126765.1). Classification (NCBI taxonomy): domain Eukaryota; kingdom Viridiplantae; phylum Streptophyta; class Magnoliopsida; order Lamiales; family Lamiaceae; genus Stenogyne; species Stenogyne calaminthoides. Next base: position 614,675 of record JBBCBC010000057.1, read on the forward strand.
GTTTGGTTCGATTCCTACTTATGCTTGAATTTCAAAGTCTTTGGTTGTCGAGTTTTTCCATATCTTTGTGATTATGCTCCTAATAAATTTGGCACCTTGTAGTCAACCATGCATTTTCTTAGGATATAGTAGCATGCATAAGGGTTTTCGGTGTTTTGATCCTATTGCTTCACGAATTTACATTACTCGTCATGGTCAATTTGATGAGTCTTGTTTTCCTTTTCGCTAATACTACTAATTCCTCCGGCCGACGCCTCTGCTCTTGAGTTTTCTCAATTTCTTAAGCCACAGATTGCAATACCTCCCAATATGTGCCAACTAGTAAATCACCGTCTTCACCGAAACATGTTCCGCCTTCTTGTGGCCCATATCTTGATTCCGAGCCAACATCTTTTGGCAATTTATCTTCGCCTGTTGCTCCCTTAAGTCCAATGGCGATGCACCTGAAAGATTGTTATTCTGGATGATGTCCATTCAAACATGCATTTGTTGATCCGCTTACCACGGTGGATACCACACCCAATGTCACCACTCGTGTAATCTACTCCGTCAAACCAAACCAATCTTACACCCTCAGTTCCTCTCAACCTTCTATTAATTTGCATCCCATGCAAACCCGAGCCAAATTCGGGATTATTAAACCTAAATATTTTGTCGATATGTCTTCTCTATGCTTTTGACTTATGCGATTATATAACATTCAATCATATTTAACCAAAGGGTTTCAAATTTTTCTATCAAAGTTCCTCATTGGCTTTCTTATAATGCGTGAGGAAATGGATGCTCTCCACTCTAATAACACATGGGAACTCGTTCCGCGCTCTCCTAAAGATAACGTAGTTGACTCGAAATGGGTATTTCGCGCCAAGTTCAAGTCGATGGCACAATTGAACAATAAAGCCCGTTTTTGTCGCCCAATGTTTTACCCAAATACCCGGTTTTGACTTCTCTCATACTTTCAAAAATTGTTATTGTTGTTAGAGAGTCACTGATTCATGTCATTTTGGCTATTGATGTACAAAATTGTTGGCCCTTAAGTTCAACTCGATGTCAAAAAATCGCCTTTTTGCATGGCATCCTCGATAAACCGGTCCTTATGGCTCCACCACCGGGGTTCATTGACCCTCGTTATCCGAATCATGTGTGCAAGATGAAAAAAAAGTCCCTTCTACGGCCTTGTTAAGCCTCCTCGTGCACTGGTTTGATCGTTTAGATCTTTTTCTTATTTCCATTGGTTTTGTTTGTAGTAGGGGCGGATACCTCTCTTTTCTTTATCGCATCGTCTTGATTGCACCATCTTTTTTACTCTTGTATGTTGATGATATTATCATTAATTGTAATGTAATCTGTTTTTGCGGGCCCTCATTCATCGTGTAAATAAAGAGTTTGTTGTCAAGGATCTCGGTTCTCTCGATTACTTTCTCGGTCTCGAGATTTCTCCACCGCCAAATGGCCTTTTCTTGGGTCAAGCCAAGTATGCTCACGACATACTCACTAGGGCTTCTCTCCTTGAGTCAAAGCCAATTTAGTACCTCACTTTCACTCGTCCGGACATGTCGTATGCTGTCAACCATGTCAGCCAATTTCTTCATAGTCCAACGAATGATCATTTTTTGGCTGTCAAGCGAATTCTAAGATATGTCAAGGGCACCATCCATTTTGGCCTCACATTCTCTCCTTCATCCGACTACTCGATTCTAGGCTATTCAGATGCGGATTTGGCCCATTGTGTGGACACGAGACGTTCCACGTATGGCTACTCCATATTCTTAGGAGGTAATTTTGTCTCCTGGAGTGCTAAAAAGCAGCAAACTGTAGCTCGATCAAGCTGTGAGAGTGAATATCGTGCATTTGCCAACACTGCGCAAGAAATAATTTGGCTAACTCATTTGCTTCGTGAGCTACGTGCACTACCTCCCTCGCGACCTCTGCTTCTGTGTGACAATAAAAGTGCGTTGTTCTTGAGTCAGAATCCAATTGCACACAAACGAGCAAAACACATTGATATAGACTGCCATTTTATAAGGGAGCTCGTTGCCAGTCAGAAGCTAGTCACTCAGTTCGTTCCCTCCGAACTTCAGGTTGCCGATATTTTCACCAAAAGTCTCCCTCGGCCTTCCTTCGAATTATTGCGCTCCAAGCTTTGTGTTGATGAAAATCCCACACTTTGCTTGAGGGGAGGTAATAGAGAATATTCTGGAGACCAAGTCAAAGAATATTCTAGACACCAAATCACCTCAAATCAATCTTGATTTGGTGTAATTAATTTTGTAATTAAATGTTGTGATTTGTAATTAATGTTGTGATCTCATTCCTTGTAAAGTGGTGTACTCACATTATAAATAGTGGAAATTCTCTTCACCAATTCACGGTGAAATTAATCTAGTCTTCTATCTTTTACACTTGCTTAATGGGGTTCCTGATCTACAAGTTCCGAACAAGGCATCTGTCCATGTTTGATGCAATAGAGAGCTTCCTACGAAGTGACAACAAACTCATGCCAGTACGATACTCCTATTCAGACATAAAGAAGATGACGAGAGGTTTTCGAGAAAAACTTGGCCAAGGAGGATACAGTACTGTATACAAAGGAAAGCTTTGGAGTGGCTATGACGTTGCGGTAAAACTACTCGGAAAGCCTGGAGGAAATGGCCAAGACTTTATGAATTAAATTTCAACCATCGGAAGGATCCATCATGTCAATGTTGTGAAGCTAGTTGGATATTGTGCTGAAAGATCCAAGCGTGCACTTGTATAATATTTCATGCCTAATGGATCCCTTGACAAGTACATCTACAAAGAAGACGGTGTGAATTACTTGGACTGGCAGACTAAGTATGAGATTGCGATTGGAGTGGCTCGAGGGATTGAGTATTTGCATCAAGGTTGTGACATCCAGATCCTGCATTTTGACATCAAGCCTCACAATATACTTCTCGATGATAAGTTTATTCCAAAAATCTCGATTTTCGCTAGCCAAATTTTACTCAACGGAGAAAAAAGATGTAACCTTGATCGGGCAGACTAGAGGAACCATAGGCTATGTTGCTCCCGAACTCATGAACGAGAGGTTTTGGCGAGTCTCTTACAAAGTTGATGTCTCTGATTTTGGGATGATGCTAATCGAAATGGTGTGCCTAAAGAAAGACTTGAGAGGAAACGATGAAAAATCTACCCAAAGATTTCCGGATTGGATATATGACAAAGATTGATCAAGGCGGAACACCAAATTGGGGAAATTGTTGAGGAAAACGAAAAAGATGATAATGGTGATAGGAGAAAAATTGCACGTAAGATGACGATAGTTGCATTGTGGTGCATACGAGATGAGTCCCGAACAATCGGCCTTCCATGAATAAAGTTTTGGAAATCTTTGGAAAGTGAAGTTGAACAACCGCAAATTCCTCGGTCTACTCAATCAACCCAAGTGGTATTAGATGAGGATCAAAGTTGGAGTACATATTCAATCGATTACGCATCCTTTCTCTGTCATGGAGTTGCTCCACCTTGAGATTATTGCTCAAGATTAATAAAGGAGTACGAGTTTTTTGTACAAAAAGTGTACTAATGCATGATTTTTATGTATGTGTTTTCGTGTTGTCGATCATGGACCAACATGTGTAATAATTTTTACTTCTGATTGTAAAACTAATAAATAAATGAAAAAAAAAGGTCACATCGGACTTTCTTTGGAAGACTTACAACTATCGAAGTTTGAAGTAAAAATATATCAAATTTGTGTTAATTCTGGAACGAAATTGAATTTAAGTCGAAATATAAATAGGTGAAAGTCAAACTATTTTCCTTAAAATTTATGTCTCCAAAGTAGTAATATTAGCAATTGTCAATTGTTTGGAAATTAATCTATTTTTCAACATGCCAACTCTCTCTGATTAATGATACAAATTCAATCCATTTTGTCATTGCTGCATCATTTCTAGCTGAATTTCGCCCATATTCATTTTTGTCACGGCTGCTTCATTTCTAGCTAACACCATATTGGGCTTTGTTATATATATTTTGATATTAAGGGTGTGGCCCATTTTATTTCATTTATAGTGGGCTCTGCCATGAATGGTAAGATATACAATAAAAACAAAATAATACGTGGTGTTAAATTTAGTGCTGAATTATCAAATCTCCTCCACAACTACAAGTATAGGCTATGCTACAACTAAAAACCTTATTCACTATTCAGATTTGTCCCTTTCACACAAGACTGAAATTGGGTTTAATAGTCATGTGAAGCCCCATCTTTGATTCCATGCAACAATCATGAAGATCACTGAAAACCTCTTCCTCATATGTTGTTCATCTCTCTTCATTTTAGTCCTAATTTCCCTTCTTCAAACATCTCAGGCAACAAATTCTCATATTTGTAGCCCTTCTTCCTGTGGCATTATTCGCGATATTAGCTTCCTTTCCGACTCAAACATAACCCCAAACACTGTGGAATTCCCGACTATGAATTAGCATGCGAAAACAACTTCACCTTTTTACTCCATCTCAACTCCCAAAAATACCAAGTGAAAGCAATCAATTACGACAACTTCACCATCAGGCTGGCTGTTGCTTCCATAAACAATACCAACATCTGCTCTTTCCCCACCTATTCTTCATTACCATACACCTTCAGAAACGGTTATCCTTACGACACAGAAAGATATCACGGATATGATCTACGCTTTCCTGAGGTAGCTTGGCCTGTAAATTTCATGAGCTGCCCACATCTGTTGAACAACTCTTCCTTGTTAACGGATACTAATGAGTGTGCCTCAAATTCATCAAATAGCAGACATACTTATATAAAGGCCGGCCACATGAAGGCCTCAGATGTAAGACACATGTGCAGAATAGACGCCATAGCAATGACATCGTGGAAATTTGAGGATTTGAAAAATGTTTCGGTTTCAGAAATCCACGACTCTCTGCTCTATGGATTTGAGCTATCTTGGTTGAGGTACCCCTGTAGCATCTGCACAGATAAACCATTCTGTGTTCTTCATAAAGACCATACAGCCAGTTGCGGCGAATCGCTTGGCCTGATTGCTTTCATCATAGGTGTGCTCCTAATTAATTTACACCAATCATGATTCATGTTCAATTCATTAGGCAAAGAGTTTGCAATTCTAATTTTGTCAACAACACTCTGTGCAGTTGTGGCATTAGTTATGGTATTTATAGGGGTGAGCATTCCAGCAAAGATCATCCTTGGATTCACCTGTATTTGTGGGGTCTCATTACCTCGTTACCTACGGGACTGGTCTTTCGAATCTTTCCAGTCTTTCGACCTAGATCAGCGTAAGAGTTATAAGCAAGGATAACACTGTTAATTAACTCTGAATTCTTCTTTTTATATTTTCCATCTTAACTTGTCTGGTGTACTTGCAGTTGGACTGGGTGTAGCGGGGATTGGAATGTATGCAGGTGAGCTCTTAATTTATGTTGCATGCAGTAAACTTAGCCGTTTGTGATCCATATAATAAAAATTCAGATAAGGAAACAGATAACTTTAAGCAAGAAAAACCCAATAGTCATAAGTACATTCGGTTTTATTTTTCCAAGGCATAAAAGGTCATTATTCCATTTTGTCTTTCTAATTTTATTTTCCAGTGCTCGGCCTTACTGCAAGGTCAATCGTTGGGTTTATTTGCTTAATGGTGTTTCTGATCTACAAGTTCGAAGAAGGCATCTGTCCATGTTTTGATGCAATAGAAAGCTTCCTACTTAAGTGACAACAAACTTCGTGCCAATAAGGTACTCCTATTCAGACATAAAGAAAATGACTAGAGGTTTTCGAGAAAAACTAGGCCAAGGAGGATACGGTAAGCCTTTTACAAAGGAAAGCTACGAAGGGTTCATGATGTAGCTGTAAAGCTATTGGAAAATGCGGCTGGAGCAAATGGGCAAGACTTCATGAATGAAATTGCAACCATTGGAAGGATCCATCATTTTAACGTTGTGAAGCTAGTTGGATATTGTGCAGAAAAGATCCAAGCGTGCACTTGTATATGATTTCATGCTTAATGGTTCCCTTGACAAGTACATCTACAAAAAGATAGCATGAAATCCTTGGGTAGCAAACCAAGTATGAGATTGCGATTGAGTGGCACGAGGGATTGAGTATTTGCATCGAGGTTGTAACATCCAGATCCCGCATTTTGACATCAAGCCTCATAATATACTTCTCGATGATAAGTTTATACCAAAAATCTCAGATTTTGACTAGCCAAATTTTACTCAACGGAGAAAAAAAAACAATGACCTTGATTCATAGCTAGAGGAACTATTGGGGCTATGTTGTTCTTGAAACTCATCAATAGAGGTTTTTGCGAGTCTCTTGTAAAGTTGATGTCTCTTCAGTTTAGGATGTTGCTGATCGAAATGGCGTGCTTGGAGAAAGACTTGAGAGGAAACGATGAAAAATCTACCCAAAGATTTCCTATTGGATATATGACAGCATTGATCAAGGCATTTGGAACACTGAAATTTGGAAATTGTTGAGGAAAAACGAAAAGATGATAATGGTGATAGGAGAAAAATTGCACGTAAGATGACGATAGTGGCATTGTGGTGCATAATTTGAGTCCCGAACAATCGGCCTTCCATGAATAAAGTTTTGGAAATCTTTGGAAAGTGAAGTTGAACACCGCAAATTCCTCGGCGTCCTACTCAATCAACCCAAGTGGTATTAGATGAGGATCAAAGTTGGACTACATATTCAATTTGTCATCCTTTCTCTGTCATGAAGTTGCTCCCTGCATCGAGATTACTGTTCAAGATTAATAAAGGAGTACGAGTTTTTTGTACAAAAAGTGTACTAATGCATGATTTTTATGTATGTGTTTCCGTGTTGTCGATCATGGACCAACATGTGTAATAATTTTTACTTCCTGATTGTAAAACTAATAAATAAATGAAAAAAGTTGTCACATCGGACTTTCTTTGGAAGACTTACAACTATCAAGTTTGAAGTAAAAAATATATCAAATTTGTGTTAGTTACGGAACGAAATTGAATTTAAGTCGAAATAAAAATAGGTCAACTAGAATCCACAATGCCACCGGCATATGGTAAGTCCTGCGATGAGCTAAAGATCATGTGTAGTTTGCACTTATAATAGACAATATGTTTTAATACTCAATAGTTGAACTTAATGGATCAATGTGGTGAAAATAAGCAATAAAAGTGAATAATGAGAAAAGCAGAATGGTAATTTGACATAGCTGGAACATTCTATAAGGATATTTCCCCTACTGTAACATTATTCATATTTGAGTGGATTTTTTATTGGAATGTGATCTATGGTGCATGAATAATCTATCCTTCATTATAAAAGGTCTTTGGTAGTGCTGGTGGTGCATCTTTTTGACAAGACCCTTTTGCTTGTGGAGAAGACTTGACCAATGTAGAAAATGCTTCCCAATTGCCTATTCAATTATAAAGCTTGTTTCTTCATTTCATTGGGAAACCATCTTTGTATTTAATCAACTACAAGCAATACAGTGATGAAGCTCACTCAAAATATCCTCCTCAGAAGTTCATCTTTCTTCATTTTACTCCTAATTTCCTTTTACCAAACATGTCATGCAATGAATCCTCATATTTGTAGCCCTTCAGCCTGTGGCATTATTCGCAATATTAGCTTCCCTTTCCGACTCAAGGATGATCGCAAACACTGTGGTTATCCCGACTATGAATTAGCATGCGAAAACAATGTCACCTTAATCTATCTCAACTCCCAGAAATTCAAAGTCAAAGCAATCAATTACAACAACTTCACCATCAGGCTAGTTGATGCTTCCATAAACAATAATAACACCTGCTCTTTCCCCAACCATTCTTTATATTCATACAACTTCAGTGACAGTTATCCTTATAGCACCGGCTGGAGGAAACGTCATTATCGGCGAGCCTTTCCAGAGATAGCAGTGCCTATTAATTTCATGAGCTGCCCATATCCGTTGACAAATTCTTCCTTGTTAACGGAAACTAAAGATTGCACCTCAAATAGCAGATATACTGCCGGCCACATGAATGCCTCAGATGTAAGACAAATGTGCAGAATAGACGCGATAGTGATGACATCCTGGAAATTCCAGGATTTGAAGAATGTATCGATTTCAGAAATTCACGAGTCTCTTCTCTATGGATTTGAACTCTCTTGGGACAGGTATCCATGTAGCAAGTGCAAAGATAAAAGATATTGTTCTCTTGATGGAGACAATACAGCCAGTTGCTACGGTGACCCGGATGTTTCCGTAATTAATTTGGTGATAGGTGCGCTCCTAATTTATATTTCACATCCACCAAATCATGCAGGTTCAGTTAGCCAAGACGTACTGTGCTTCACTTTAACATTTTTAATGTTGTTTTTGTAAACTAAATACTTGCAATACTTACAAATTAATTATATCAGCAATTCTAATTTGGTCAACAACATTCTGTGCAGTTGTGGCATTAGTTGTGGTATTTGTAGTAGGGGTAGGCATTCCAGCAAATATCATCCTGCTGATTGAAATGGTGTGCTTAAAGAAAGACTTGAGAGGAAACGATGAAAAATCTAGCCAGTGTTTTCCAGATTGGATATATGACTACTTTGATCAAGGCAAGGACACTGAAATTGGAATAACTGGTGAGGAAATTGATCAAGATGATTGTACGGGGAAAATTGCACGTAAGATGACGATAGTGGCATTGTGGTGCATACAGATGATCCCCGACGATCGCCCATCAATGAATAAAGTGTTGGAAATGCTGGAAGGTGAAGTTGAACACCTGCAAATTCCTCAGCGTCCACTCAATCACCACAAATTGTGTTAGATGATGATCAAAGTTTTACTGCATCTTCAACTGATTCTATATCTTTGCTCTGTCATGAAGTTGTTCCCTGCGTTGAGATCACTGTTCAAGATTAAAAAGTTTGCAGGAAGCAAGAGCACTAGTATCTTGTACAAGAAGTGTATTAGTGCATGTCTTTAATGTCTTTGTTTATGGACCAACATGTGCATGCGTAATAATATTTCCTTTTTGTTGAATTTTAATTGAGTTTTTTTTTCTGATAAAGCATTTCTTTCTTTGTGCGAATGTTATTAGAGCTGCTCTATGTGTTGATAGGGTTGTGGAATGTTCTAGTGAACTAATATACTATTTGCTCAAGTTGTATAAACAGCTTTTTGGGTGTGTTAGATGGAAAATGTTCATGTCTTGAAACTTGAAGGTGAGTTTCTAATGTATTATGTTCAAAGTTGCGTATTTTGACACTTGACTCATGTCTACGATTGAGTTCCTAGCCTCAACCAATACGTTTTTTTGTTCTTATATAAGAGTAGTTTCTGTCTTGAATTCCTTGTGAGATTTCGTATTGAACTTTGATTGCAATAACATACAGCCAGATAAGGGGAAAAGGTGTATGTCCATCTCCAATGGGAAGCTGTTCATGTAAGTATGTTTTTATGTGAACTTCCAAATCTCTGTAGAGGATACTTAACTGTTCCTATGATCATAACATTTTCTTTTATACGTGTTTCTTTGTTGAAATTTAATCCAATACTTAGTGTACGAATCAATGTTAACTTTACTTTACTTCTTTTATATGCAGGTTTTTTTAGGCTGTTCGTACAGTGATGTTGTTGATGTTCTTATACTTGCAACCAAGACAATCGAAGAATTTGGTAATGAAACTTTTTTATTTATAAATAGCTGTATGGAGGTACTTAGTGGCACTGTAAAACCACGACCATTTCAATAATTTAATTATACTTTTTCCTGCATGTTAACCTCGTCCTAAGAAGGATTTGAAATATCAATATCAAGCCATATTGCCATAAGGTGATATATTTTCCAGCATAAACAAAACACCTCTATAATAAATCTTCAAATAACATTACTACTTACCAAGGGAAATTTCCTCCACTAAGTAAAGATATGCTTATAATCAAAAAAAAAAAAACTGTTAATACTTTAGGAACTTAAAAATGGTATTAAGTTAGTAATTCATGAATGGGCTTTGTTGGTGATTAATAATACTACATAATATTGTATTTGAACGTGTTGTAGGGTGCATGAATCATCATCAGGTCTTCTCTCTAAGTCTTTGCTAGTGCTGGTGGTCCATCCTTTTGCTTTTGGAGAAGACTTTTACCAATGTAGAAAGTGCTTCCAAGTTGCCTTTTCAATTATGAAGCTTCTTTCTTCTTTCCGTTTGGAAACCAGGTTTGACTTCAATTACCAATGCAATCATGAAGATCAACAAAAGTTACATGATTAATAAAACATTTTCCTGAATATTAATATTCCTGCTCCAAATTGTAATAATTAGCAATTGTTTGGAAATTAATCAGAGTGTCACCAAATCAACCTCTGCTACGACACCTGTCAAAAAAAAAAAAAACTCTGCTACGACAGAACAAAATATCTCATCTATTGAGATTCATAATAAGTGTTGTACCATTTGGTGAATGAATTATCAAGTCTCCTTCACAAGTTAGTCTATGCTACAACTAAATATCATGAAGATCACTGAAAACCTCTTCCTCAAATGTTCATCTCTCTTCATTTTACTCCTAATTTCCTCCCTTCTTCAAACATCTCTTGCAATTAACCAAACAATGAATCCTCATATTTGTCGCCCTTCTGCCTGTGGCCATATTCGCAATATTAGCTTCCCTTTCCGACTCAAAAATGATCCCAAACACTGCAACTATCCCGACTACGAATTAGCATGCGAAAACAATGTCCTCTTGGTGGATTTCAAGTTCAACTCCCAAAAATACGAAGTGAAAGCAATCAACTTTGACAACTTCACAATCAGGGTGGTTGATGTTTCCATAAACAATACCAACACCTGCTCTTTTCCAAACTATTCTGTATCTCCATACAAATTAAGCTATGGTTATCCTTACAAAACAAATAGATTTTCCAGATATGATCCACGCTTTGTTGAGGTAGCTTGGCCTATAAATTTCATGAGCTGCCCACATCCATGGAATAACTCTTCCTTGTTAACGGATACTAATGCTTGTGCCAACAATTCGTCAAATAGCAGATATACTTATATAAAGGCCGGCCACATGAATGCCTCAGATGTAAGATACATGTGCAGAGTATACATGTTCGCGATGACATCCTGGAAATTTCAGGATTTAAAGAATGTAACGATTTCAGAAATCCATGAGTCTCTGCTCTATGGATTTGAACTCTCTTGGGACAGGTATCCATGTAGCAAGTGCAAACGAACACAATATTGCTCTCTTCATGAAGACAATACAGCAAGTTGCAACAATACATCGAATCTCTATGCTTTCGTGACTGTTGGGATGATAGGTGAGCTCCTACTTTATATTTCACATTCACCAAATCATGAGTGTGCTTCACTTTTACTCTTTGATGTTTTTTTTGTAAACAATACTTGAAATGCTTACAAGTAAATTATATCAGCAATTCTAATTTTGTCAACAACACTCTGTGCAGTTGTGATATTGGTGGTTGTATTTTTAGGGGCAAGTATTCCAGCACAGATCATCCTTGCATTCACCTGCTTTTTCGGACTCTTATATCAATATCTCGGCGAATCTCTCCTTCACCAGAATAGATGGGAATGGTCATTCAGGTCTGTCGACCTAAGATCGTGTAAGAGTTGTACTCGTTTTCTGAAAACCAAGGATATATAACAAGTTGTTCTGTTGATTAACTTTGAATTCGAGCATATTTCTTTGTTATATTTTCCATCTTAGCTTGTCTGGTGTACTTGCAGTTGCATTGGACCTTTTCGCTCAAGTTGGGATGCTTATAGGTGCGCATTTAATTAATGTTGAGTGCAGTAAAATTATCCATCTGTGATCCACATAACAGAATTTTAGATGAGGAAACAGATAACTTTAAGCGAGAAAACCCAATGTTTAAGTTCGAATTTATTATTTTCAAAGGAATCAAAGGTCATTATTGCATTTTTTTTCCAGTGCTCGGCCTTGCAGGAAGGTTAATCATTGGGTTTATTTGCTTAATGGGGTTTCTGATCTACAAGTTCCGAACAAGGCATTTGTCCATGTTCGATGCAATAGAAAGCTTCTTACGAAGTGACAATAAACTCATGCCGGTACGGTACTCCTATTCAGACATAAAGAAGATGACAGGAGGTTTTCAAGAAAAACTTGGTCAAGGAGGATACGGTACTGTCTACAAAGGAAAGCTTGAAGTGGCTATGACGTGGCTGTAAAACTACTCGAAAAACCGGAGGGAATGGTCAAGACTTCATGAACGAAATTTCAACCATCGGAAGGATCCATCATGTCAACGTCATCAAACTAGTAGGATATTGCGCAGAAAAGATCCAAGCGTGCACTTGTATATGATTTCATGCCTAATGGTTCCCTTGACAAGTACATCTACAAAGAAGACGGTGTGAATTCCTTGGACCGCGGACCAAGTATGAGATTCGCGATTGGAGTGGCTCGAGGGATTGAGTATTTGCATCGAGGTTGTGACATCCGGATCCTGCATTTTGACATCAAACCTCACAATATACTTCTCGATGATAAGTTTATTCCAAAAATCTCAGATTTTGGACTAGCCAAATTTTACTCAACAGAAAAAAAAAAGGACCCCCATCGCACGCACTTAGAGGAACCATAGGCTATGTTGCTCCTGAACTCATCAACAGAGGTTTCGGCAGAGTCTCTTACAAAGCTGATGTCTACAGTTTCGGGATGATGTTAATCGAAATGGTGTGCTTAAAGAAAGACTTGAGAGGAATGATGAAAAATCTACCCAAGATTTCCCAGTTGGATATATGATTTGCTTAGATCAAGGCAAGGACATTGAAATTGGAAAAAGCTGATGAGTGAAAAATGATCAAGATGATTATGCGGGGAAAATTGTGCGTAAGATGACAATAGTGGCATTGTGTTGCATACAGATGAGTCCCGACAATCGACCTTCCATGAATAAAGTGTTGGAAATGCTGGAAGGTGAAGTTGAACAACTGCAAATTCCTCAGCGTCCCACTCAATCACCCCAAATTGTGTTAGATGATGATCAGAGTTTGACTTCATCTTCAACTGATTCTATATCTTTGCTCCGTCATGAAAGTTCTCCCCCGCTTGAGATCACCGTTCAAGATTATTAAAATTTGTAGCAAGCAAGAGTACGAGTTTTCTGTTCAAGAAATGTTTCAATGCATGTTTTTATATGTTGTTTATTATGGACTAACATGTGTGTAATAATATTTCCTTTTTGATTGAATTTAATTGGGTTTTTTGTTCTGATAAAACCTCTCTCTCTTTGTGTGAATGTTGTAGCTGCTTTATCTGTTGATAGTGTTGTGAAATGTTCTAGTTAAATACTATACTATTTTCTGAAGTTGTATAAACAACTTTTTGGGTGTGTTAGATGGAAAATGTTCGAGTCTTGAAACTTGAAGGTGAGTTTTTTTATGTATTCATTCCTTGCCTCAACCAAATATGTTTTTGTGTTCTTACATAAGAGTAATTGCTATCTTGAATTCTTTGTGAGATTTTGTATTGAACTTTTGGTTGTGATATTAGATACAGCATGATAAGGTGAAAAGGCATATGTGATATGTCCATCTCCAACGGGAAGCTGTTCGTGTAAGTATGTTTTATGTGAACTTCCAAATCCCTTGAGGGTAGTTCACTGTTCCTATGATCATAACATTTTCTTTTTCAAAGCGTTTCTTTGTTGAAATTCAATCTAATATATAGTGTACGAATCAATGTTATCCTTACTTTACTTCGTTTATATGCAGGTGTTTTGAGGCAGTTGAAGCGAGATTTCTTCATGCATCATTGATTCGGGTGAAAATTGCATGATTTTATTGCTCATTAATTATCTATTTTGATTTAATTTCATGCTTTTATTACCTAATTTTTGCTAATTACACTTGATTTGGAGAAAAGTCGTGTTTTGTTATTTCGTAGGAAAATTGAGCATTTTTGGATACAAATCGCATGCCTAATTTTTTGTGAAGCCAAACGAAGGAAGAAATCGAGAGAAAATCAAAGTACAAAAAGAGAATAAATTGTATTGGGCCAAATCAAATAAAAATTCAGCATACTTGAAGGCCCAATATTCAGCCATTTAGTGGCCCATCAGCAGAGACCCATTTCAAGAATTAATGCATGCCCAAGTCACGGCTCATCAGCCATTGCAATTTGCAAATTGAAGAAACGTTGACCAAATTAATTGAAAATAGAAAGAGGAAAAACAAGCTGGACCCCACGCCTATGTATGCAATTTTCATCAGCAAAGTAGAAGGACAAAGTCGCTATTACCAACTTTTCAGCATTTTTCTTCAGCGATTTTAAGCAACTGAGCCCCAATTAAATTTTAGGGATTCACCCCAGAATTCAGTCCCTCACCTTTGGGGGCAGCCGTTTTTCACATCTCCTAACATTAATTAGGGTTTTTCAATTTTGACACTAGCGAGCTCATGAAGGGGCATTAGCTTGAGAATTTTCCACCTTCACCACTTATAATAGTCTAGTTTCCCTTTCTCTTTTATTTTTGTTATTTCTATTTTCATTGTAATTGAGATTTGGTAGAACTTCTCTAGAACCATTTTGGTTCTAGGACATTGCATATTTAAATTTAAATTTATGGATTAGTTTTTTGTTTAATTGGTATTTGTGTTTCTACCCTATTTGTGTGTTTAATTTCTTTGAAAGCAAAGACGTTTATTGTTAATGTCATATAATAAAGCATTTAATTATTTGATGTTAATTGGGGTAAAATGATCGAGAGATTTATTTCATTAATAGATCTTTAATAGACACCACCCAATTTATTATGAACATTTCGAGATATGATTAACTATTGGAGAGGGTAGTAAATGATCTTAGAGTGCTTTTTTTTCGGGGTTGCATTCTTCCAAAACCGATGTCATAAGGTAAAATACATGCTACATAGCGGTTAAAACCCGATCTAAAAAAGTATAAAATACCGCTATTGAACATGGCGATATAAAAAAACTAGTTGGATATTGGCGTTGATAGATGGCAATTTTAAACCGCTATCATGTATCCAAACCAAGTATGAGATTGCGACAGCTTGTTTTTACCCGCTATTGTATGTCCAGAAAACCGATGTCATAAGTTGTTCATGATTAACCTCATAAAACCTATAACAGCGGTTTGGTCCACCTGCGGTAGCGGTTTTTTCACCGCTATAATAGGTATTTTATTATAGCGGTTAAAAACCGCTATTAAATCTTTTTTTTTTTTAAAAAAAAAATCTGAAATAGTAATTTGCACATTTAATTTGAAGTAACAATAAATTATCATAAAAATATCAACCAACCCAAAAATTCACAACAATACCAACCAATCATCATAATATTATTCAAATACATTACAACATCTTCATAAATTCAACTACTTTTTACATAACAATTTTGTGTCCATGTACACTTTCATGAGCCAAGATCCGAAATTTGATATCCACACCATCGTCCTTTCAATTTTTAGACATCTTATTTCACTGAGAACAATTCTCACAAACACCCTTATTAGAGGCAAACGATGAATTTCCTGCAAAATATATAATTTTGATACAAATGAAGTATCAAATATTTAATTAGTTCGATATATTTTTATGAAACAAGTGCAATAAACCAAACTCTCAATATTCTAAGTTTCTTTCAGAAAAACTTAAGCTGAATGAACTTTGTTTTGGACTAGGAGAATAGTAAGTGTTCATATATTATATATTTATTATAGGATGTGAAACAGGGCAAAGGACAACTACAATGACCTAAACCAAAATGCTAAACATCCAATACCTGTAATAGAGCATTGACTTCATGAATGCTTTCGATCTGACCCTCGACAGAATGATGACACCATGATGCTTATCTAAAGAAGAAAAATAAAAGAACATCAGGAAGTAATAAATCTTCATAATGATTGTGATGTCAAAAAGTGTGAGCTTTGATGCAGCTGCCTTTTCAGCAAGAATGAGTTAGTCAAAGACATAAAAAAATTCAAAATAAAATGATGGAATGGGTTAATATGTAGCAAGCAAATCACTGTAACTATTGAAAAGCTTAGCTGCAGTGTCATAGCCATAACTTTTATAACAAAAGTTGACCAAAAGCATTTGAACATGTACTGTGATTCATTTTATCCTAACAATCAGCTTTACTGATGTAAAAAACTAAGATATATATCAAGGAAAGATGCACACGATGCAAAATTGACCATAAAAGAGACAAGACAATCGATAAAAGGATCTTTTATTCCACCACTTTATAGATTCTGCTATCAAAATATCCACCAAAGATTTAGGCATTTACACTAACCACACTAGGATAGACACGCGGTTGACTATTTTTAAGCATTCCAGCAAAGATCATCATTGGATTCACCTGTTTTTTTTATGTCTCATATCGTTACCTACGGAATTGGTCTTTCAGATCTTTCCGGTCTTTCGGCCTAGATACGAGTAAGAGTTATTACTCTCCCTTTTCTTGTTTTCTGTATATAAGCCAAGGATAACAAGTCGTTCTGTTAATTAACTCTGAGTTCCAGCATATTTGTTTTTTTATATTTTCCATCTTATATTGTCTGGTGTACTTGCAGTTGGACTGCAGATTCTAGGGGCGATGGGGATCTTTATAGGTGCGCTCTTAATTTATGTTGCATGCAGTAAAATTAGCCATTTGTGATCCATATAACAAAAATTCAGACGAGGAAACAGATAACTTTAAGCAAGAAAAACCCAATATTCATACGTACATTCTGTTTTATTTTTCCAAGGCATCAAAGATCATTATTCCATTCTGTCTTTCTAATTTTATTTTCCAGTGCTCGGCCTTGCTGTAAGGTTAATCATCGAGTTTTTTGCTTAATGGGGTTTCTGATCTACAAGTTCGAAGAAGGCATCTGTCCATGTTCGACGCAATAGAAAGCTTCCTAAGAAGTGACAACAAGCTCGTGCCAATAAGGTACTAATATTCAGACATAAAGAAAATGACTAGAGGTTTTCGAGAAAAACTAGGCCAAGGAGGATACGGTACTGTTTACAAAGGAAAACTACGAGATATTGGGCTTTGTCATATATATTTTAGAAAAAAATACAACTTCATGAATGAAATTTCAAGATTGGAAGGATCCATCATGTTAATGTTGTGAAACTAGTTGGATATTGTGCAAAAGATCAAAATTTTGAACTATATATGATTTCATGCCTAATGGTTCCCTTCAAATTTACATCTAAAAAGAAGACAACATGAATTTTGGATTGGCAAACCAAGTATGAGATTGCGATTGTAAGTTTGAATATTTACATGAGGTTGTACATCCAATGTTTTTTGACATCCCTATATTTTAGTACACAAAGTCAGTTTTTCCATAAATTAAAGGTGTGTGTCGATGTTTTATTTCGGGAAATTAAATAAATGGATTATTCATTTGCCTGTTTGAAGAAGGGAGATTAGTAGTTTTTAGAAGAGAGATGAGCAACATTTGAATGGTATTTTGAGCCCGTCATCATGATTGGTTTGAATCAAATATGGATCGATCTAGCTTCATTTTAAATTTAGTTTGATTTTGTTTCTCAGAAAGGCCTCCTAAATAGTGAAGGAGATATTTATTGTAGCATATAGACTATAGTTGTGGAGGAGACTTGATCAAATTAAATAAATTTTATTCCACCTATTATATTCTGCCGTCAGAGGTTTTAGATGAGACTCAATTAATTTCAAAATAAACCCAATGATTAACCTTTGGATAAGGCATAAAGCTTTTGGAAAATATGGAAAAGGAAAAACCCATTAATGA
Organism: Stenogyne calaminthoides; assembly: GCA_037126765.1. Taxonomy (NCBI): domain Eukaryota; kingdom Viridiplantae; phylum Streptophyta; class Magnoliopsida; order Lamiales; family Lamiaceae; genus Stenogyne; species Stenogyne calaminthoides. The sequence continues at coordinate 632,470 of JBBCBC010000057.1, forward strand.
CATTCGATGCCTTGGAAAACATAAATTTTAGTGTGAGTGTTGGGTTTTTGTTGTTTAAATTTGTCTGTTTCCTCATCTACAGTTTGGTTATAGGGATCACAAATGGATAATTTTTTGACTTCATGCAACATAAATAAGTGCACCTGTTAAGATTGCTACCTGCGCTTCAGATAGAATCCTACTGCAAGTACACCAAACTGATGGAAAATATAACAAATATTGAAATCATGCTGGAATTCAAAAAAAAAAAATTCAACGGTTGTAATTAGCTCATGTCAAAAAATAGTGCACACAATTATCTCAGCAAAGCGTCGATCATGCACCCTTGGGCCATTCTTCCTGTGTCAACAAAATAATTATCCATGAATTTTTTTGACAGCAGATATGAAGAATAGTTGGGAAAACGAGCATGGTGAAGTTTTCACAACAAATTGCTTTCACTTTAAATTTTTTGAGAACAAGAATTGAGGACACTGTTTTCATGCATGACAAAAATTCTGTAGTCAGGAAATCAATGTGTTTGGGATCATTTTTGAGTTTAAAATGAAAGCTAAATGTTGCAATAGTGCCTGCATTAAAAAGGGCTACAGATATGAGAAAACGTTGTTTGGTTATTTGTATAAGATGTTTGAAGAAGGGAGAATAGTAGTAAAATAAAGAGATGATGAGCAACATTTGAGGAGGAGATTTTGAAAAAAATGTGATAGTTTTCATGATTGTATTGGAATCAAATATGGATCGATCTATATTTCATCCTACAATTTTAAAGCTAATTAGTTTGATTTTAACTCTATTTTCTTCAACTCTAAATAAATGACAATCAGATTATCAAAAAAATCTGACAAGAAGAAAAAATCACAACATTTCAAATTCAAAGGCTACTATCTATAGAAAATGGTAATTTAGATGGCAATAAACCTCAAAGATGGATTGCTCCAAAGGATCAACTTCTCCGGTTTTTTCCTTTAGAAAATTAAACTATCACGTAGACTGCTGCAACAGTAGATACAGCAGCTGAAACCTGATTCAATTGAACCGGTTTCTTATAAAGCATCAAGCTAATTAACTTTGCTTAAGTGGAATCTCAAGAGGACACTACTTATTCTTGAAAAGAAAACAAGAATCCCAAATGTAGAGACGTGCTTCCCCTCCGATATATTGTCTGCTTACAAACATACCCATTATTTTTAAATAGACAATCAATTACTTAAGTTACAATATAATATAATGCAAAGATTATTTTATAACAAAATAATGCAATAAATTTTGTAATTGTAGGCAAACGTAAGTGCTTACCAAGTTTACAATACATAGATGATCAGAAACTGGCAAAGTAATGTTCTAGTGGACCAAAAAACTCACATCTGTGACTGGGATTACATTAAAGTAGAGAATGATAAAGGAAGAGAGTATGGATTTTTAAATATGCAAGAGCAATGCACGCAACTCCACCTTGTGTAATGGATGTCAAAGTTTTGATTGCATGTAGGAAGGTCATGATTGTCCTCTTCCAAGCCAATATAGCTGCATGTACACTACCAAATTAGAATGTTTTAATTACAATAAAACCTAAGAGATTATTGGGTACATGTGTAAAATAAGTTTGATTTGCAGGGATTTAAATCGATTTGGTCCCGTAACTTTGCACATTTATTGAAAAGGTCCCGTAAGTATCACATGTTTTAATTTAGTCCCGTATGTTTCCAATTTGTGCCAATTTAGTCCCAAATCTCCGGAGACCGGTCAAACCACACAAAAACGATGTCATTTTAGGGGCGAGTGTTACACGCGCCCCTAATTTCAATCGGGAAATGCTGACTTGCAAAGATTTGGACGTGGTGTGCCACATTTGTATTATTCCTATTAAAAAATAAATAAAAACGAAAATTAAAATTACACTTCATTAAATATGGATTAAAATAAATATATATCAAATTAAATAAAATATATATTCCAATATCAGAATTCAGAATAATATTAAATAAAAAAATAAATCAAAATTAAATGAAAAAATGAAGTTTCAACTTCCCCACATCACACCCAAAATTTAAATTAAAATCAGAAACAAAAATGAGAATGAAAAATCGCAAAAATTAAAACCCCAAATACTCAAACAAGATTGAAATTATACTAACACCCCAAATCAGACAAAATCAAAAAAAATACTCTAACACCCCAAATCGAAATTACCCGGAAACAATCCCCAAAACTAATCAATTGGATTGCAATTACAGAGATAAAAAAACAAAACAAAAAAATCGAATTGAACTTTAAGATGAAAGGTCACACATTGATTTTATAAACCCTAATCCCCAATTCGCGAATTAAAACTGGTGGAAGCCATTGAAGAACAATCGAAACCGTGACCCAGATCGGTGAAATGCCACTGCAACAGGGATGCCATTGTCGTCACAAGTTGGAGGGAAAGAAATGTCGGCGGAGATTCAACCGAGAGCTCCAACCTCCACACAGATTGCGACGCGTGCACCAGCACACCATCTCCGAGTTCACTCATCTCATCCCCCGAGTCGACTCTGCATCAACTCGTCCCAGACGTCAGATCTCAACCGAGTTATCCTCTCCGAACCCACCCCCCATCCCCTAGAATCTACCTCCCCTACCAGAATCCAAAGCGACAGAAATCACTAAAGATGATGATGACAGCTGCTGTAAACATCACTTTATTCGCCACATGTTTCTTCTTAGTCGTCGTCTCGATTCTCCCCATTTCGTGAGTAAAAAATATGTATAAAAAAATAAGAAAGGGATCCATCCATTAACAAATTTGGGAAAATGTTTCAGAGAGGAAATGAGTGGCGAGACTGGTTGAGTTTGGATTGGGTGGAGCGTGAGACTGATTTGGGGTTTGTAGGGATGAAGACATGGGTTTAATTAGGTTTGTTATTTATTTTAATGTTATGCTTTTTTTTTTTTTTTTGGTTACCTTTAATTTGCTTTTCAATAAGAAAATTATATGTCATTTTATAATTGATTAATATATTTGAAATTGAATTTTATATAGATTTTTTATTTTAATTGTTAATTATTAGATTTACATTCAATTTTTTTTTTTTCTTAAAATCATACCTTTAAAAAAAATCAGATTTTCAAATAATTTCCCAAATTTTATATATTTCTTTTCGTAGATTCTTGTATTTTTAATATAATTTTCCAGATTTTATATATATATATTTTTTTATTTTGTATTTTTAATATAGTTTAATTAATAGACTTTTAGGATTTATTAATATATTTTTTTAGGATTTAATAATTGTTTACTGTATTTTTAGAGCTTATTAAAAGTTTAAAAATATTTTTTTACAATTTATTAATATTTTTAATTGTTTATAGAATTTTGTGAATTAGTTAAATTGGTTTAATTTTGTTTTTTTATTGTATTCTGAAATTTTAATATATATATATATATATATATATATATTTAATTTAAATTTGATTTATTTTATTTGTAATTAATGATGTGTAATTTTTATTTTCGTTTTTTTTTTTTTTTAATCGATAAAATACACATGTGGAGTGCCACGTGTCCAAATCGAGCAAGTAAGCATTTCGGGCCAGAAATTAGGGGCGCGTGTGATACACTCTCCTAAAACGACGCCGTTTTAGTGTAGTTTGACCGGTCTCCGGCGTCTTGGGACTAAATTGGCACAAATTGAAAACATACGGGACTAAATTAAAACATGTGATATATACGGGACCATTTCAATAAAGGTCCAAAGTTATGAGACCAAATCGATTTAAATCCCTTGATTTGCATCTGCCACACTTTAAGCTAGGAAAACATTGTGAACACTTACTTGATGGTATAACGGAAATAACTAATGGGATTGCCATCTATGGCACAAACGTCACAACCGAGTTCTCAGCCTTATCCTTTCCTCCCTCACTGAAGAATCCATGGCGGAGGTTGTTGGAATCACTAAGGCGCACAACGTCTGGATCGCGCTTGAGCAAGCCTTCAGTCATGCCTCTCCATCATCTCCGCGATGAGCTTCAACTTCTTAAACGTGGTTCATCCAGTGTTGCTGAATATGGCCGCGCCTTCAAAAGCCTATGTGATCAGTTGGCAGCAATGGGCCACCCTGTGACGGACGTGGATAAGGGTCACTGGTTCCTTCAGGGCCTTGGCCCTAACTTTCGGACATTCGCCGATCTGCGTATGACCTTGCTCCCGATTGATACGTGGACACCGGTGCTTCCGCCCACATGACGTCTTCTGCAAACAGCCTAGACACCTTTGAGACTTATACTAGTAATGGTCATGTCATCGTCGGTAATGGTGACACTTTACCTATTTCTCACTTTGGTTCTAAATTTGTCAATAATAGTTTGCCTTTGCTAGACGTACTTGTTGTCCCACATATTACTTAAAACCTGCTTTCTATAACTAAATTGACTATGGACTTGCCTGTTGATGTTTTGTTCTCAAACGATTCTTTTGTCATTCAGACGCGAAAAAGGAGATACTGGCAAGGGGCCGATGTAAAGATGGCCTCTATGATTTGGAACATGGCTCCCCTGCATTGATTGTTGCTTTATATTCTAGTGTTTCTAAGTCGTCTTTTGAGTTATGACATAACCGTTTAGGACATATTTATGTTTCCATTATTACCATTTGTCCTTCTTGTCAATTAGCGAAAAGTAAACGCTTACCCTTTTCTTTAAATGAAAAATGTGCATTAAGTGTGTTGGATTTGATTCATTGCGATTTATGGGGCCCTGCCCCAGTTAACTCTCATGATGGATTTCGATATTATGCTCTTTTTGTTGATGATTATTCCCGCTTTTCTTGGTTGTATCCATTACGTGCTAAGTCTGATTTTTTTGATGTGCTTAAATGTTTTACCTATCTTGTGAGTAATCAATTTAACACTACAATAAAAGTTTTTCAAAGTGATGGTGGAACTGAGTTTACCAATTCTCAAGTTCGTGAATTCTTTGCTGAACGTGGTGTCTTGCATCATTTTTCTTGTCCATACACTCCTCAACAAAATGGTCGCGCTGAGCGCAAACATCGTCATATAACTGAAACTGGTTTATCTATGCTCTTTCATGCTCATGCACCCATTACTTATTGGATTGATGCTTTCACCACAGCTGTTTATACTATAAATAGGTTGTCATCCCCCTTACTTGATAATAAATCTCCTTTTGAATTGTTGTTTGGTTCGATTCCTACTTATGCGAATTTCAAAGTCTTTGGTTGTCGAGTTTTTCCATATCTTCGTGATTATGCTCCTAATAAACTGGCACCTTGTAGTCAACCATGCATTTTCTTAGGATATAGTAGCATGCATAAGGGTTTTCGGTGTTTTGATCATGTTGCTTCACGAATTTACATTACTCGTCATGGTTAATTTGATGAGTCTTGTTTTCCTTTCGCTAATACTACTAATTTCTCCGCTGACGCCTCTGCTCTTGAGTTTTCTCAATTTCTTAAGCCACATATTGCAATACCTCCCACTGTGCCAACTAGTAAATCACCGTCTTCACCAGAACATGTTTCGCCTTCTTGTGGCCCATGTCTTGATTCCGAGCCAACATCTTTTGGCAATTTATCTTTGTCTGTTGCTCCTTTAAGTCCAAAGGGCCGATGCACCTGTTGAGCTCGTTACAATGGATTTATGTCCATTCAAATTACATGCTGTTGATCTACTTACCCGGTGGATACCAACCCAATGTCACCACCGTGCCATCTACTCCGTCGCAGACCAATCTTTGTCCTCGAGTTCCTCTCACCTTTCTATTAATTTGCATCCCATGCAAACCCGAGCCAAATCCGGGATTATTAAACCTAAATATTTTGTCAATATGTCTTCTATTTGCTCTGTTATGCGCATTATGCGTTGTCACGGGGAACCAAAGGTTTTCAAATCTGCTATCAAAGTTCCTCATTGGCTTTACGCAATGCGTGAGGAAATGGATGCTCTCCACTCTAATAACACATGGGAACTCGTTCCGCTCTCCTAAAAGATAACGTAGTTGACTCGAAATGGGTATTTCGCACCAAGTTCAAGTCCGATGGCACAATTGAGCGTTATAAAGCCCGTTTGATCGCCCAATGTTTTACCCAAATACCGGGTTTTGAATTCTCTCATACTTTCAGCCCGGTTGTTAGAAGTCGCTATCTGATTCGTGTCATTTTGGCTATTGATGTACTGTTACCGTTGTTGGCCTCTTGCATCACCGATGTCAAAAACGCCTTCTGCATGGCATCCTCGATAAACCGGTCCTTATGGCTCAACCACCAGGGTTCATTGACCCTCGCTATCCGAATCATGTGTGCAAGATGAAAAAGGCCCTTTACGGCCTTCGCCAAGCTCCTCATGCCCGGTTTGATCGTTTCACTCTTTTCTTATTTCCATTGGTTTTGTTAAGTAGTAGGAGGATACCTCTCTTTTTTTATGCATCGTCTTTGATTGCACCATCTTTTTACTCTTGTATGTTGATGATATTATCATTAATTGTAGTAATAAATCTGTTTTTGCAGCCCTCATTCATCATGTAAATAAAGAGTTTGTTTGTCAAGGATCTCGGTTCTCTCGCCATTTTCTCGGTCTCGAGATTTCTCACACTGCCAATGGCCTTTTCTTGGGTCAAGCCAAGTATGCTCACGACATACTCACTAGGGCTTCTCTCCTTGAGTCAAAGCCAATTTAGTACCTAACTATCACTCGTCCGGACATGTCGTATGCTGTCAACCATGTCAGCCAATTCCTCCATAGTCCAACGAATGATCATTTTTTGGTTGTCAAGCGAATTCTACTATATGTCAAGGGCACCATCCATTTTGGCCTAACATTCTCTCCTTCATCCGACTACTCAATTCTAGGCTATTCGGATGCGGATTGAGCCCATTGTGTGGACACGAGACGTTCCACGTATGGCTACTCCATATTCTTAGGAGGTAATTTTGTCTCCTTGAGTGCTAAAAAGCAGCAAACTGTAGCTCGATCAAGCTGTGAGAGTGAATATCGTGCATTTGCCAACACTGCGCAAGAAATAATTTGGCTAACTCATTTGCTTCGTGAGCTACGTGCACTACCTCCCTCGCGACCTCTGCTTCTGTGTGACAATAAAAGTGCGTTGTTCTTGAGTCAGAATCCAATTGCACACAAACGAGCAAAACACATTGATATAGACCGCCATTTTATAAGGGGCTCGTTGCGAAAGGAAGGTTAGTCACTCGGGTTAGTTCCCTCCGAACTTCGTGTCGCCGATATTTTCACCAAAAGTCTCCCTCGGCCTTCCTTCTTCGAATTATTGCGCTCCAAGCTTTGTGTTGATGGAAATCCCACACTTTGCTTGAGGGGAGGTAATAGAGAATATTCGAGACCAAGTCAAAGAATATTCTAGACACCAAATCACCTCAAATCAATCTTGATTTGGTGTAATTAAATTTTGTAATTAAATGTTGATTTGTAATTAATGTTGTGATCTCATTCCTTGTAAAGTGGTGTACTCACATTATAAATAGTGGAAATTCTCTTCACCAATTCACGGTGAAATTAATCTAGTCTTCTATCTTTTACACTTCTTAATGGGGTTCCTGATCTACAAGTTCCGAACAACGCATCTGTCCATGTTTGATGCAATAGAGAGCTTCCTACGAAGTGACAACAAACTCATGCCAGTACGATACTCCTATTCAGACATAAAGAAGATGACGGGAGGTTTTCGAGAAAAACTTGGCCAAGAAGGATACGGTACTGTATACAAAGGAAAGCTTTGGATTTTCTATGACGTTGAGGTAAAACTACTCGGAAAGCCCGGAGGAAATGGCCAAGACTTCATGAATGAAATTTCAACCATCAGAATGATCCATCATGTCAATGTTGTGAAGCTAGTTGGATATTGTGCTGAAAGATCCAAGCGTGCACTTGTATACGATTTCATGCCTAATGGATCCCTTGACAAGTACATCTACAAAGAAGACGGTGTGAATTACTTGGACTGGCAGACCAAGTATGAGATTGCGATTGGAGTGGCTCGAGGGATTGAGTATTTGCATCAAGGTTGTGACATCCAGATCCCGCATTTTTTGACATCAAGCCTCACAATATACTTCTCGATGATAAGTTTATTCCAAAAATCTCAGATTTTGGACTAGCCAAATTTTATTCTCTTGATAAAAAAAAACGGTGACCCCGATCGAAGCTAGAGGAACCATAGGCTATGTTGCTCTGAACTCATGAACAGAGGTTTTTGGCGAGTCTCTTACAAAGTTGATGTCTCTGATTTTGGGATCTTTGCTAATTGAAATGGTGTGCCTAAAGAAAGACTTGAGAGAAAACGATGAAAAATCTACCCAAAGATCTACAAAAAAAGATAGCATGAAATCCTTGGATTGCAAACCAAGTATGAGATTGCGATTGAGTGGCACGAGGGATTGAGTATTTGCATCGAGGTTGTAACATCCAAATCCTGCATTTTGACATCAAGCCTCATAATATACTTCTCGATGATAAGTTTATACCAAAAATCTCAGATTTCGGGCTAGCCAAATTTTACTCAATCGGAGAAAAAACTTGTGACCTTGATCGCAGACTAGAGGAACTACAGTTATGTTGCTCCCCGAAGTCATCAATAGAGGTTTCGCGAGAGTCTCTTGTAAAGTTGATGTCTACGGTTTTAGGGATGTTCTTGATCGAAATGGCGAAAATGGCTTTGAAGAAAGACTTGAGAGGAAACGATGAAAAAATCTACCCAAGATTTCCGGATTGGATATATGACAATGATCAATCAAGGGGGACAACTAAAATTGGGGGAAATTGTTGAGGAAAAACGAGAAAGATGATAATGGTGATAGGAGAAAAATTGCACGTAAGATGACGATAGTGGCATTGTGGTGCATACAGATGAGTCCCGACAATCGGCCTTCCATGAATAAAGTTTTGGAAATCTTTGGAAAGTGAAGTTGAGCACCGCAAATTCCTCGTCGTCCTACTCAATCAACCCAAGTGGTATTAGATGAGGATCAAAGTTGGAGTACATATTCAATCGATTCTCATCCTTTCTCTGTCATGAAGTTGCTCCTCGCTTTAGATAACTGCTTCAAGATTAATAAAGGAGTACGAGTTTTTTGTACAAAAAGTGTACTAATGCATGATTTTTTTATGTATGTGTTTTCGTGTTTGTCGATCATGGACCAACATGTGTAATAATTTTTTACTTCCCTGATTGTAAAACTAATAAATAAATGAAAAAAAGCAGGTCACATCGGACTTTCTTGGAAGACTTACAACTATCGAAGTTTGAAGTAAAAAATATATCAAATTTGTGTTAGTTCTTTTAACTAAATTGAATTTAAGTTCGAAATAAAAATAGGTGAAAGTCAAACTATTTTCCTTAAAATTTATGTCTCCAAAGTAGTAATATTAGCAATTGTCAATTGTTTGGAAATTAATATATTTTTCAACGTGCCAACTCTCTCTGATTAATGATACAAATTCAATCCATTTTGTCATGGCTGCATCATTTCTAGCTGAATTTCGCCCATATTCATTTTTGTCATGTCTGCTTCATTTCTAGCTAACACCATATTGGGCTTTGTTATATATATTTTGATATTAAGGGTGTGGCCCATTTTATTTCATTTATAGTGGGCTCTGCCATGAATGGTAAGATATACAATAAAAACAAAATAATACGTGGTGTTCAATTTAGTGCTGAATTATCAAATCTCCTCCACAACTACAAGTATAGGCTATGCTACAACTAAAAACCTTATTCACTATTTAGATTTGTCCCTTTCAGACAAGACTGAAATTGGGTTTAATAGTCATGTGAAGCCCCATCTTTGATTCCAATGCAACAATCATGAAGATCACTGAAAACCTCTTCCTCATATGTTGTTCATCTCTCTTCATTTTAGTCCTAATTTCCCTTCTTCAAACATCTCAGGCAACAAATTCTCATATTTGTAGCCCTTCTTCCTGTGGCATTATTCGCGATATTAGCTTCCCTTTCCGACTCAAACATAACCCAAAACACTGTGGAATTCCCGACTATGAATTAGCATGCGAAAACAACTTCACCTTACTCCATCTCAACTCCCAAAAATACCAAGTGAAAGCAATCAATTACGACAACTTCACCATCAGGCTGGCTGTTGCTTCCATAAACAATACCAACATCTGCTCTTTCCCCACCTATTCTTCATTACCATACACCTTCAGAAACGGTTATCCTTACGACACAGAAAGATATCACGGATATGATCTACGCTTTCCTGAGGTAGTTTGGCCTGTAAATTTCATGACCTGCCCACATCCGTTGAACAACTCTTCCTTGTTAACGGATACATAATTTTTTAATTGATAATAACATAAACAAATTCGATATTCCAATTGGTTTATCCAAGTTACTAAAGTTAGCAAGCTGCAATTCTCCGCCCTGCCGCCGCCGCAGGGTTAACGCAGTCTCAATTCTCCCGATCAACTTTCATTCGTTTTCTTTAACTCTTAACACGGTAAAATCTGAAAATCTGAGACCTAATTTCCCATTAGTTTCTTAATATTGTTTTTTTTTTTATATATATTTGTTTCAAAATGTGTTGCAGTAAAGATGGAAACTTTAGCTGCTAATGAAGCCCCGAACAAGTGGGATTTCAGTTGGTAATTTCTCTTCCTTTTGGTTGAATTTTAATTGGGCTTTTGGTCTGATAAAACATATCTTTGTCTGTGTGAAAATGTAATAGCAGCTTTATATATTGATAGTGTAATTGAGTCTTCTGGTGGAATACCATGGCTTTTTTACTTTTGAAGTTCTATAAACAATTTTTTGGATGTGCTAGATGGAAACTGTTCAAGTCTTGAAACTTGAAACTTGAAGGTTGTAAATTTATTTTGAGTTTCTGATGTATTCTGTTCAAGTTGCATTTTTTGAGAGTTGATTCATGTCTACGATTGAGTTTCTTGCCTCTTTCGATCATTTTTGTGTTATTACGAATGGTAGCATAGTGTTGTTAACTATTTGTGGAATAAGAGAGAATTTATTGTATAATTCCTGCATTATCTGCATATTTGTTGATATTATGAATATCCATTTGGTTTACTTCAGTTTGATGGAGCAAGTTAATCAATCTTAGTACATAAGTATATGATACGCAAGTGATGAACAAATTGGTTCATGAGTTGTTTAAAGTGTTTATAATCTGTTATATTCTCGTTTGATTTACATCAAAAGTTGTTTGCAGCAACTTGGAAGTAGATTATAAGTCCCACGGTTGTTGCCCACATTGCTTATGCTGCATTAGCTGTCGATAAGGAGGTAACATTGCACACTAAACTACCTAATAGTAGTTGTTATCTTGAATTACTTCTGAGATTTCGTATTGAACTTTGGTTGCAATATCAGTTACAGCCAGATAAGGTGAAAAGGCATATGTCGGTCTCCAACGGGAAGCTATCCGTGTAAGTATATTTATTTATGTGAACTTCCAAATCTCAATAGAAGATAGTTGATTGTTCTTGTGATCATAACATGTACAATTGTTTCTTGATGAATTTTAATCCAGTGTTCAGTTTATGAATTAAAGTTTTCCTACTTTACCTCGTTTATATGCAGTTGTTTTGAGGCAGTTGAAGCGAGATTTCTTCGTGCATCATACAGCACTTTTGTTGATGTTCTTACACTTGCAACCAAGACAATCGAAGAATTTGGTACTCAAACCTTTTGATTCATATAGGTTCTCAGTGGCACTGAAAAACCATGGTACTTTGTCGGGCATGTTAACCTCATAATTGCACTGTGGATATTGCCTTTTGTGATATTTGGTTTGCTTTGATACTTACTCAAGCCTGGAGTATTTTGTAGGTGTTATTATTTTCATTGATTTTTTTAATGATTAAGTAGGTTAGCTCATGGGCATAAGCAAAATTAAATTAGGTACATGAGAAGACATGTCTATTTTGCTCCAACGACCGTAACATGTGCAATTAAGCTCGATTGTGTTATGAGTCAAACTTAAGCTCGACCCTGATAGATCAACTAGAATCCACAATGCCACCGGCATATGGTAAGCCCTGCGATGAGCTAAAGATCATGTGTAGTTTGCACTTATAATAGACAATATGTTTTAATACTCAATAGTTGAACTTAATGGATCAATGTGGTGAAAATAAGCAATAAAAGTGAATAATGAGAAAAGCAGAATGGTAATTTGACATAGCTGGAACATTCTATAAGGATATTTCCCCTACTGTAACATTATTCATATTTGAGTGGATTTTTTTATTGGAATGTGATCTGTGGTGCATGAATATCTATCCTTCATTATAAGTCTTTGCTAGTGCTCCCTCAAAAAAAAAAAGGTCTTTGGTAGTGCTGGTGGTGCATCTTTTTGACAAGACCCTTTTGCTTGTGGAGAAGACTTGACCAATGTAGAAAATGCTTCCCAATTGCCTATTAAATTATAAAGCTTGTTTCTTCATTTCATTGGGAAACCATCTTTGTATTTAATCAACTACAAGCAATACAGTGATGAAGCTCACTCAAAATATCCTCCTCAGAAGTTCATCTTTCTTCATTTTACTCCTAATTTCCTTTTACCAAACATGTCATGCAATGAATCCTCATATTTGTAGCCCTTCAGCCTGTGGCATTATTCGCAATATTAGCTTCCCTTTCCGACTCAAGGATGATCGCAAACACTGTGGTTATCCCGACTATGAATTAGCATGCGAAAACAATGTCACCTTAATCTATCTCAACTCCCAGAAATTCAAAGTCAAAGCAATCAATTACAACAACTTCACCATCAGGCTAGTTGATGCTTCCATAAACAATAATAACACCTGCTCTTTCCCCAACCATTCTTTATATTCATACAACTTCAGTGACAGTTATCCTTATAGCAGCGGCTGGAGGAAACGTCATTATCGGCGAGCCTTTCCAGAGATAGCAGTGCCTATTAATTTCATGAGCTGCCCATATCCGTTGACAAATTCTTCCTTGTTAACGGAAACTAAAGATTGCACCTCAAATAGCAGATATACTTATATAAAGGCCGGCCACATGAATGCCTCAGATGTAAGACAAATGTGCAGAATAGACGCGATAGTGATGACATCCTGAAATTCCAGGATTTGAAGAATGTATCGATTTCAGAAATTCACGAGTCTCTTCTCTATGGATTTGAACTCTCTTGGGACAGGTATCCATGTAGCAAGTGCAAAGATAAAAGATATTGTTCTCTTGATGAAGACAATACAGCCAGTTGCTACGGTGACCCGGATGTTTCCGTAATTAATTTGGTGATAGGTGCGCTCCTAATTTATATTTCACATCCACCAAATCATGCAGGTTCAGTTAGCCAAGACGTACTGTGCTTCACTTTAACATTTTTAATGTTGTTTTGTAAACTAAATACTTGCAATACTTACAAATTAATTATATCAGCAATTCTAATTTGGTCAACAACATTCTGTGCAGTTGTGGCATTAGTTGTGGTATTTGTAGTAGGGGTAGGCATTCCAGCAAATATCATCCTTGGATTCACCTGCTTTTTTTGGGCTCTCATTTCTTTCCATATGGTCATGGTCTTTCCAGTCTTTTGACCTAGATAAGCGTAAGCGTTATTACTCCTCTTTGTCCCATTTTCTGAAACCAAGGATAACAAGTCGTTCTGTTAATTAACTCTGAATTCCAGCATATTTCTTTTTCATATTTTACATCTTAGCTTATCTGGTGTACTTGCAGTTGCATTGGACCTCTTGTTTCTTGGGATGTCTATAGGTGCGCATTTAATTAATGTTGAGTGCAGTAAAATTATCCATCTGTGATACACATAACAAAATTTTAGATGAGGAAACAGATAACTTAAAGCAAGAAAACCCAATGTTTACGTTCGAATTTATTATTTTCAAAGGAATCAAAGGTCATTATTGCATTTTTTTTCCAGTTCTCAGCCTTACAGCAAGGTTAATCATTGGGTTTACTTGCTTAATGGGGTTTCTGATCTACAAGTTCCGAACAAGGCATCTGTCCATGTTCGATGCTATAGAAAGCTTCCTACGAAGCGACAATAAACTCATGCCAGTACGATACTCCTATTCAGACATAAAGAAGATGACAGAAGGTTTTCAAGAAAAACTTGGTCAAGGAGGATACGGTACTGTCTACAAAGGAAAGCTTCGAAGTGGCTATGACGTGGCTGTAAAACTACTCGGAAAGCCCGGAGGGAATGGTCAAGACTTCATGAACGAAATTTCAACCATCGGAAGGATCCATCATGTCAACGTCGTCAAACTAGTAGGATATTGCGCAGAAAGATCCAAGCGTGCACTTGTATATGATTTCATGCCTAATGGTTCCCTTGAGAAGTACATCTACAAAGAAGACGGTGTGAATTCCTTGGACTGGCAAACCAAGTATGAGATTGCGATTGGAGTGGCTCGAGGGATTGAGTATTTGCATCGAGGTTGTGACATCCAGATCCTGCATTTTGACATTAAACCTCACAATATACTTCTCGATGATAAGTTTATTCCAAAAATCTCAGATTTTGGACTAGCCAAATTTTACTCAACGGAGAAAAAGACAGTGACCCTGACTGCAGCTAGAGGAACCATAGGCTATGTTGCTCCTGAACTCATCAACAGAGGTTTCGGCAGAGTATCTTACAAAGCTGATGTCTACAGTTTCGGGATGCTGCTGATTGAAATGGTGTGCTTAAAGAAAGACTTGAGAGGAAACGATGAAAAATCTAGCCAGTGTTTTCCAGATTGGATATATGACTACTTTGATCAAGGCAAGGACACTGAAATTGGAATAACTGGTGAGGAAATTGATCAAGATGATTGTACGGGGAAAATTGCACGTAAGATGACGATAGTGGCATTGTGGCGCATACAGATGATCCCCGACGATCGCCTATCAATGAATAAAGTGTTGGAAATGCTGGAAGGTGAAGTTGAACACCAGGAAATTCCTCAGCGTCCCACTCAATCACCACAAATTGTGTTAGATGATGATCAAAGTTTTACTGCATCTTCAACTGATTCTATATCTTTGCTCTGTCATGAAGTTGTTCCCTGCGTCGAGATCACTGTTCAAGATTAAAAAGTTTGCAGCAAGCAAGAGCACTAGTATCTTGTACAAGAAGTGTGTTAGTGCATGTCTTTAATGTCTTTGTTTATGGACCAACATGTGCATGCGTAATAATATTTCCTTTTTGTTGAATTTTAATTGAGTTTTTTTTTCTGATAAAGCATTTCTTTCTTTGTGCGAATGTTATTAGAGCTGCTCTATGTGTTGATAGGGTTGTGGAATGTTCTAGTGAAATAATATACTATTTGCTCAAGTTGTATAAACAGCTTTTTGGGTGTGTTAGATGGAAAATGTTCAAGTCTTGAAACTTGAAGGTGAGTTTCTAATGTATTATGTTCAAAGTTGCGTATTTTGACACTTGACTCATGTCTACGATTGAGTTCCTAGCCTCAACCAATACGTTTTTTTGTTCTTATATAAGAGTAGTTTCTGTCTTGAATTCCTTGTGAGATTTCGTATTGAACTTTGATTGCAATAACATACAGCCAGATAAGGGGAAAAGGTGTATGTCCATCTCCAATGGGAAGCTGTTCATGTAAGTATGTTTTTATGTGAACTTCCAAATCTCTGTAGAGGATACTTAACTGTTCCTATGATCATATCATTTTCTTTTATATGTGTTTCTTTGTTGAAATTTAATCCAATACTTAGTGTACGAATCAATGTTAAATTTACTTTACTTCTTTTATATGCAGGTTTTCTTAGGCTGTTCGTACAGTGATGTTGTTGATGTTCTTATACTTGCAACCAAGACAATCGAAGAATTTGGTACTGAAACTTTTTTATTTATAAATAGCTGTATGGAGGTACTTAGTGGCACTGTAAAACCACGACCATTTCAATAATTTAATTATACTTTTTCCTGCATGTTAACCTCGTCCTAAGAAGGATTTGAAATATCAATATCAAGCCATATTGCCATAAGGTGATATATTTTCCAGCATAAACAAAACACCTCTATGATAAATCTTCAAATAACATTACTACTTACCAAGGGAAATTTCCTCCACTAAGTAAAGATATGCTTATAATCAAAAAAAAAACTGTTAATACTTTAGGAACTTAAAAATGGTATTAAGTTAGTAATTCATGAATGGGCTTTGTTGGTGATTAATAATACTACATAATATTGTATTTGAACGTGTTGTAGGGTGCATGAATCATCATCAGGTCTTCTCTCTAAGTCTTTGCTAGTGCTGGTGGTCCATCCTTTTGTTTTTGGAGAAGACTTTTACCAATGTAGAAAGTGCTTCCAAGTTGCCTTTTCAATTATGAAGCTTCTTTCTTCTTTCCGTTTGGAAACCAGGTTTGACTTCAATTACCAATGCAATCATGAAGATCAACAAAAGTTACATGATTAATAAAACATTTTCCTGAATATTAATATTCCTGCTCCAAATTGTAATAATTAGCAATTGTTTGGAAATTAATCAGTGTCACCAAATCAACCTCTGCTACGACACCTGTCAAAAAAAAAAACCTCTGCTACGACAGAACAAAATATCTCATCTATTGAGATTCATAATAAGTGTTGTACAATTTGGTGAATGAATTATCAAGTCTCCTTCACAAGTTAGTCTATGCAACAACTAAATATCTCCTTCACTATTTAAAGTTGTCCCTTTCGCAGAAGACTGAAATTGGCTTTAATAGATAATGTGAAACCCCTTCTTTGATTCCAATGCAATCATGAAGATCACTGAAAACCTCTTCCACAAATGTTCATCTCTCTTCATTTTACTCCTAATTTCCTCCCTTCTTCAAACATCTCTTGCAATTAACCAAACAATGAATCCTCATATTTGTCGCCCTTCTTCCTGTGGCCATATTCGCAATATTAGCTTCCCTTTCCGACTCAAAAATGATCCCAAACACTGCAACTATCCCGACTACGAATTAGCATGCGAAAACAATGTCCTCTTGGTGGATTCCAAGTTCAACTCCCAAAAATACGAAGTGAAAGCAATCAACTATGACAACTTCACAATCAGGGTGGTTGATGTTTCCATAAACAATACCAACACCTGCTCTTTTCCAAACTATTCTGTATATCCAGACAAATTAAGCTATGGTTATCCTTACAACACACAAAGATTTCTCAGATATGATCAACTCTTTGTTGAGGTAGCTTGTCCTATAAATTTCATGAGCTGCCCACATCCATTGAATAACTCTTCCTTGTTAACGGATACTAATGCTTGTGCCAACAATTCGTCAAATAGCAGATATACTTATATAAAGGCCGGCTACATGAATGCCTCAGATGTAAGATACATGTGCAGAGTATACATGTTCGCGATGACATCCTGGAAATTTCAGGATTTAAAGAATGTAACGATTTCAGAAATCCATGAGTCTCTGCTCTATGGATTTGAACTCTCTTGGGACAGTTATCCATGCAGTGAGTGCAAACCAACACAATATTGCTTTTTTGATGAAGACAATACAGTAAGTTGCTACAGTAGATCGAATCTCTATGCTAGCGTGACTGTTGGGATGATAGGTGAGCTCCTACTTTATATTTCACATTCACCAAATCATGAGTGTGCTTCACTTTTACTCTTTGATGTTTTTTTTTTTAAACAATACTTGAAATGCTTACAAGTAAATTATATCAGCAATTCTAATTTTGTCAACAACACTCTGTGCAGTTGTGATATTGGTGGTTGTATTTTTATGGGCAAGTATTCCAGCACAGATCATCCTTGCATTCACCTGCTTTTTCGGACTCATATCAATATCTCGGCGAATCTCTCTTTCACCAGAATAGATGGGAATGGTCATTCAGGTCTGTCGACCTAATATCGTGTAAGAGTTGTACTTTGACTTCGAGCATATTTCTTTGTTATATTTTCCATCTTAGCTTGTCTGGTGTACTTGCAGTTGCATTGGACCTCGCTCGTCTTAGGATGCTTATAGGTGCGCATTTAATTAATGTTGAGTGCAGTAAAATTATCCATCTGTGATCCACATAACAGAATTTTAGATGAGGAAACAGATAACTTTAAGCGAGAAAACCCAATGTTTAAGTTCGAATTTATTATTTTCAAAGGAATCAAAGGTCATTATTGCATTTTTTATTCCAGCGCTCGGCCTTGCAGCAACGTTAATCATTGGGTTTATTTGCTTAATGGGGTTTCTGATCTACAAGTTCCGAACAAGGCATTTGTCCATGTTCGATGCAATAGAAAGCTTCTTACGAAGTGACAATAAACTCATGCCGGTACGGTACTCCTATTCAGACATAAAGAAGATGACAGTAGGTTTTCAAGAAAAACTTGGTCAAGGAGGATACGGTACTGTCTACAAAGGAAAGCTTCGAAGTGGCTATGACGTGGCTGTAAAACTACTCGGAAAGCCCGGAGGGAATGGTCAAGACTTCATGAACGAAATTTCAACCATCGGAAGGATCCATCATGTCAACGTCATCAAACTAGTAGGATATTGCGCAGAAAGAGAATAAATTGTATAGGGCCAAATCAAATAAAAATTCAGCATACTTGAAGGCCCAATATTCAGCCATTTAGTGGCCCATCAGCAGAGACCCATTTCAAGAATTAATGCATGCCCAAGTCACGGCTCATCAGCCATTGCAATTTGCAAATTGAAGAAACGTTGACCAAATTAATTGAAAATAAAAAGAGGAAAAACAAGCTGGACCCCACGCCTATGTATGCAATTTTCAGCAGCAAAGTAGAAGGACAAAGTCGCTATTACCAACTTTTTCAGCATTTTTTCTTCAGCGATTTTAAGCAACTGAGCTCCAATTTTCTTGTTTAATTGGTATTTGTGTTTCTACTCCTATTTGTGTGTTTAATTTCTTTGAAAGCATGTTGTTAGTGTACATAATAGCATGACTTATTTGATGTTAATTGGGGTAAGATCGAGAGATCTATTTTATTAATAGATCTTTAAGCACACCACCCAATTTATTATTATGATTTCGGAGAGGATTAACTATTGTGAGGGTAGTAAATGATCTTAGAGTCTTTTTTCAGATTACACTAAGGTAGAAATACATGCTACATAATGTTAAAACCCGATCTAAAAATGTATAAAATACCGCTATTGAACATGGCGATATAAAAAAGGGCATTGATATATGGCAATTTTTAACCGCTATCGTATCCTCCTACGACAGCGGTTTTTACCCGCTATTGTATGTCCAGAAAACCGATGTCATAAGTTGTTCATGATTAACCTCATAAAACCTATAACAGCGGTTTGGTCCACCTGCGCGGTAGCGGTTTTTCAACCGCTATAATAGGTAATATTATAGCGGTTAAAAACCGCTATTAAATCTCTTTTTTTTTTTTAAATCTGAAATAGTAATTTTCACATTTAATTTGAAGTAACAATAAATTATCATAAAAATATCAACCAACCCAAAAATTCACAACAATACCAACCAATCATCATAATATTATTCAAATACATTACAACATCTTCATAAATTCAACTACTTTTTATATAACAATGTTGTGTCCATGTACACTTTCATGAGCCAAGATCCGAAATTTGATATCCACACCATCGTCCTTTCAATTTTTAGACATCTTATTTCACTGAGAACAATTCTCACAAACACCCTTATTAGAGGCAAACGATGAATTTCCTGCAAAATATATAATTTTGATACAAATGAAGTATCAAATATTTAATTAGTTCGATATATTTTATGAAACAAGTGCAATAAACCAAGCTCTCAATATTCTAAGTTTCTTTCAGAAAAACTTAAGCTGAATGAACTTTGTTTTGGACTAGGAGAATAGTAAGTGTTCATATATTATATATTTATTAGAGGATGTGAAACAGGGGAAAGGACAACTACAATGACCTAAACCAAAATGCTAAACATCCAATACCTGTAATAGAGCATTGACTTCATGAATGCTTTCGATCTGACCCTCGACAAAATGATGACACCATGATGCTTATCTAAAGAAGAAAAATAAAAGAACATCAGGAAGTAATAAATCTTCATAATGATTGTGATGTCAAAAAGTGTGAGCTTTGATGCAGCTGCCTTTTCAGCAAGAATGAGTTAGTCAAAGACATAAAAAAATTCAAAATAAAATGATGGAATGGGTTAATATGTAGCAAGCAAATCACTGTAACTATTGAAAAGCTTAGCTGCAGTGTCATAGCCATAACTTTTATAACAAAAGTTGACCAAAAGCATTTGAATGTGTACTGTGATTCATTTTATCCTAACAATCAGCTTTACTGATGTAAAAAACTAAGATATATATCAAGGAAAGATGCACACGACGCAAAATTGACCATAAAAGAGACAAGACAATCGATAAAAGGATCTTTTATTCCACCACTTTATAGATTCTGCTATCAAAATATCCACCAAAGATTTAGGCATTTACACTAACCACACTAGGATAGACACCGTATACTTGCGGTTGACTATTTTTAAGCATTCCAGCAAAGATCATCATTGGATTCACCTGTTTTTTTTATGTCTCATATCGTTACCTACGGAATTGGTCTTTCAGATCTTTCCGGTCTTTCGGCCTAGACACGAGTAAGTGTTATTACTCTCCCTTTTCTCGTTTTCTGTATATAAGCCAAGGATAACAAGTCGTTCTGTTAATTAACTCTGAGTTCCAGCATATTTGTTTTTTTATATTTTCCATCTTATATTGTCGGGTGTACTTGCAGTTGGACTGCAGATTCTAGGGGCGATGGGGATCTTTATAGGTGCGCTCTTAATTTATGTTGCATGCACTAAAATTAGCCATTTGTCATCCATATAACAAAAATTCAGACGAGGAAACAGATAACTTTAAGCAAGAAAAACCCAATATTCATACGTACATTCTGTTTTATTTTTCCAAGGCATCAAAGATCATTATTCCATTCTGTCTTTCTAATTTTATTTTCCAGTGCTCGGCCTTGCTGTAAGGTTAATCATCGAGTTTATTTGCTTAATGGGGTTTCTGATCTACAAGTTCCGAAGAAGGCATCTGTCCATGTTCGACGCAATAGAAAGCTTCCTAAGAAGTGACAACAAGCTCGTGCCAATAAGGTACTCATATTCAGAAATAAAGAAAATGACTAGAGGTTTTCTAGAAAAACTAGGCCAAGGAGGATACGGTACTGTTTACAAAGGAAAACTACGAAGTGGCCGTGATGTAGCTGTAAAGCTATTGGAGAAGGCCGGAGCAAATGGGCAAGACTTCATGAATGAAATTTCAACCATTGGAAGGATCCATCATGTTAATGTTGTGAAACTAGTTGGATATTGTGCAGAAAGATCAAAGCGTGCCATTATATATGATTTCATGCCTAATGGTTCCCTTGACAAGTACATCTACAAAGAAGACAACATGAATTCCTTGGATTGGCAAACCAAGTATGAGATTGCGATTGGAGTGGCTCGAGGGATTGAATATTTGCATCGAGGTTGTGACATCCAAATCCTGCATTTTGACATCAAGCCTCACAATATACTTCTCGACAATAAGTTTATTCCAAAAATCTCAGATTTCGGGCTAGCCAAATTTTATTTCGGGCTACAGATATGAGAATTCGTTGTTTGGTTATTTGCACGAGATGTTTGAAGAAGGGAGATTAGTAGTAAAATAAAGAGAGATGAGCAACATTTGAGGAGGAGATTTTGAGTGATAGTCATCATGATTGTATTGGAATCAAATATGGATCGATCGAGCTTCACAATTTTAAAGCTAATTAGTTTGATTTTGTCTTCTCAGAAAGGGACTAGTCTAAATAGTGAAGGAGATATTTAGTTGTAGCATATAGACTATACTCATCCGATACCTATACCCCTCATCCTAAAGACCTCGTATCAGAAAAAATGTTCTGATACTAAAGGCTTGAACTTTAGTATCAGAAAATCATTTAGTATCGGGTGATGGTATCAACTTTTTTTGATACAATATTATATTTATCGTATCTGAGAAAAAGAGTTTTGATACTAAAGACTTAAACTCTTTAGTATCAGAAAGTACTTTACTATCAAATAGTGGTATCAAATTCTTTTGATACAACATTATATTTATGGTATCAGTACATATTTTCTGATACTAAAAAACCAACTTTTCATATCAAGTTTTATGTCGTCTAGAGTCACATATTACGCCACCAAACTGTGGCTTCTGGAAAATTTTCTCGATAATATGGAATCATCATGCTCAGAAAGAATCTACCAGCTGAAAAAAAAAAAATTAAAAGCGATTACTAATTAGCACACAGTCAAAAATAGTGGACACAATTAATCTTATATATCGCCATCCAAAAATGCACCCTTGTGCCAGTTCCTAATGATTGACAACACAAAGGATTATTTAATGTTTTTTTTTTTTTCGACAGCAGAATTATTTAATGTTAAATGTACAGTTAATATGAGAATTATTAATGGTGTATCTTTTAGGTACACAACAAACAACAGCGTAACTTTAAACTTAAGTATTTGACAACAAGAATTCATGGAGAAACATACTCAGGAAGCCCATGCTATGCTCTCTAAAAATATCTGCACCAAACAGAGAAATCAATGTTTATTGATAATAAATATTTTTGGAGTTTAATATGAAAGCTTAAATAGATGCAAGGTGTCTGCATTAAAAAATCCCGTAATACTTTATTGCTAAACAGATTTAAATCACATGTATAATGAAAGGGTGGATACCATCAAGCAAGAATCAAGTCCAACCTCAGCAAGGCTATTGAATAAATGCTGCCAACAAGTGGGGATTACTGTCATGTAATCCAAGAAAAACAAGTTGAATAACATTTATGTTTTACCAAAGAATGATTGAAAAAAGTCATATTTTGAGACATGCTACAATTTTGATGGACATACTGATTCATGAGGTGCCATCTATATTTCATGCCTACAATTCACAAGTCATAAGGAAGTTCTGGAAATTTTAACTACATTTTCTTCAGTCTTAATCAATTGACAATCAGATTATCAAAAAATTCTGACAAGAAGAAAAAATCACAATATTTCAAATTCAACGGCTACTATCTATAGAAAATGGTAATTTAGATGGCAATAAACCTCAAAGATGGATTGCTCCAAAGGATCAACTTCTCCGGTTTTTTCCTTTAGAAAATTAAACTATCACGTAGACTGCTGCAACAGTAGATACAGCAGCTGAAACCTGATTCAATTGAACCGGTTTCTTATAAAGCATCAAGCTAATTAACTTTGCTTAAGTGGAATCTCAAGAGAACACTACTTATTCTTGAAAAGAAAACAAGAATCCCAAATGTAGAGACGTGCTTCCCCTCCGATATATTGTCTGCTTACAAACATACCCATTATTTTTAAATAGACAATCAATTACTTAAGTTACAATATAATATAATGCAAAGATTATATTATAACAAAATAATGCAATAAATTTTGTAATTGTAGGCAAACGTAAGTGCTTACCAAGTTTACAATACATAGATGATCAGAAACTGGCAAAGTAATGTTCTAGTGGACCAAAAAACTCACATCTGTGACTGGGATTACATTAAAGTAGAGAATGATAAAGGAAGAGAGTATGGATTTTTAAATATGCAAGAGCAATGCACGTAACTCCACCTTGTGTAATGGATGTCAAAGTTTTGATTGCATGTAGGAAGGTCATGATTGTCCTCTTCCAAGCCAATATAGCTGCATGTACACTACCAAATTAGAATGTTTTAATTACAATAAAACCTAAGAGATTATTGGGTACATGTGTAAAATAAGTTTGATTTGCATCTGCCACACTTTAAGCTAGGAAAACATTGTGAACACTTACTTGATGGTATAACGGAAATAACTAATGGGATTGCCATCTATGGCACAAACGTCACAACCGAGTTCTCAGCCTTCTCCTTTCCTCCCTCACTGAAGAATCCATGGCGGAGGTTGTTGGAATCACTAAGGCGCACGACGTCTGGATCGCGCTTGAGCAAGCCTTCAGTCATGCCTCTCCATCCCTTATTCAGTTGCTTAATAAATTGGGTCATTTGGCTGTTACATCTGTTTTGTCAAAACCCACCATTTGTCCTTCTTGTCAATTAGCGAAAAGTAAACGCTTTTAAATGAAAAACGTGCATTAAGTGTGTTGGATTTGATTCATTGCGATTTATGGGGCCCTGCCCCAGTTAACTCTCATGATGGATTTCGATATTATGCTCTTTTTGTTGATGATTATTCCCGCTTTTCTTGGTTGTATCCATTACGTGCTAAGTCTGATTTTTTTGATGTGCTTAAACGTTTTACCTATCTTGTGAGTAATCAATTTAACACTACAATAAAAAAAATTCAAAGTGATGGTGGAACTGAGTTTACCAATTCTCAAGTTCGTGAATTCTTTGCTGAACGTGGTGTCTTGCATCATTTTTCTTGTCCATACACTCCTCAATAAAATGGTCGCGCTGAGCGCAAACATCGTCATATAACTGAAACTGGTTTATCTATGCTCTTTCATGCTCATGCACCCATTACTTATTGGATTGATGCTTTCACCACAGCTGTTTATACTATAAATAGGTTGTCATCCCCCTTACTTGATAATAAATCTCCTTTTGAATTGTTGTTTGGTTCGATTCCTACTTATGCGAATTTCAAAGTCTTTGGTTGTCGAGTTTTTCCATATCTTCGTGATTATGCTCCTAATAAACTGGCACCTTGTAGTCAACCATGCATTTTCTTAGGATATAGTAGCATGCATAAGGGTTTTCGGTGTTTTGATCTTGTTGCTTCACGAATTTACATTAATCGTCATGGTCAATTTGATGAGTCTTGTTTTCCTTTCGCTAATACTACTAATTCCTCCGCTGACGCCTCTGCTCTTGAGTTTTCTCAATTTCTTAAGCCACAGATTGCAATACCTCCCACTGTGCCAACTAGTAAATCACCGTCTTCACCAGAACATGTTCCGCCTTCTTGTGGCCCATGTCTTGATTCCAAGCAAACATCTTTTGGTAATTTATCTTCGTCTGTTGCTCCTTTAAGACCAGTGGTCGATGCACCTGTTGAGCCTGTTACAATGGACGATGTCCATTCAGCCGACATGCCTGTTGATCCGCTTACCACGGTGGATACCCAACCCAATGTCACCACTGTCGTGCCATCTACTCCGTCGCAGCCCAATGCTGCCTCAGGTTCCTCTCATCCTTCTATTAATTTGCATCCCATGCAAACCCGAGCCAAATCCGGGATTATTAAACCTAAATATTTTGTCGATATGTCTTCTACTGCTCTGTTGTCTGCATTGTCTGTGTCATAGGAACCAAAGGGTTTCAAATCTGCTATCAAAGTTCCTCATTGGCTTTCTGCAATGCGCGAGGAAATGGATGCTCTCCACTCTAATAACACATGGGAACTCGTTCCGCGCTCTCCTAAAGATAACGTAGTTGACTCGAAATGGGTATTTCGCACCAAGTTCAAGTCTGATGGCACAATTGAGCGTTATATAAAGCCCGTTTGGTCACCCAATGTTTTACCAACACTTTGCTCGAGAGGAGGTAATAGAGAATATTCTGGAGACCAAGTCAAAGAATATTCTAGACACCAAATCACCTCAAATCAGTCTTGATTTGGTGTAATTAATTTTGTAATTAAATGTTGTGATTTGTAATTAATGTTGTGATCTCATTCCTTGTAAAGTGGTGTACTCACATTATAAATAGTGGAAATTCTCTTCACCAATTCACGGTGAAATTAATCTAGTCTTCTATCTTTTACACTTGCTTAATGGGGTTCATGATCTACAAGTTCCGAACAAGGCATCTGTCCATGTTTGATGCAATAGAGAGCTTCCTACGAAGTGACAACAAACTCATGCTAGTACGATACTCCTATTCAGACATAAAGAAGATGACGGGGGGTTTTTGAGAAAAACTTGGCCAAGGAGGATACAGTACTGTATACAAAGGAAAGCTTTGGAGTGGCTATGACTTTGCGGTAAAACTACTCGGAAAGCCAGGAGGAAATGGCCAAGACTTCATGAATGAAATTTCAACCATCGGAAGGATCCATCATGTCAATGTTGTGAAGCTAGTTGGATATTGTGCTGAAAGATCCAAGCGTGCACTTGTATACGATTTCATGCCTAATGGATCCCTTGACAAGTACATCTACAAAGAAGAAGGTGTGAATTACTTGGACTGGCAGACCAAGTATGAGATTGCGATTGGAGTGGCTCGAGGGATTGAGTATTTGCATCAAGGTTGTGACATCCAGATCCTGCATTTTGACATCAAGCCTCACAATATACTTCTCGATGATAAGTTTATTCCAAAAATCTCAGATTTCGGGCAAGCCAAATTTTATTCTCTTCGAGAAAAAGATGGTGACCCCGATTGCGCAAAAAAGAGGAACTACAGCTATGTTGCTCTTTTAACTCATCAATAGAGGTTTCGCAGTCTCTTGTAAAGTTGATGTCTACAGGTTTCGGGATGTTGCTGATCGAAATGGCGCGGCTTGAAGAAAGACTTGAGAGGAAACGATGAAAAATCTACCCAAAGATTTCCGGATTGGATATATGACAAAGATTGATCAAGGTGGGAACACCGAAATTGGGGAAATTGTTGAGGAAAACGAGAAAGATGATAATGGTGATAGGAGAAAAATTGCACGTAAGATGACGATAGTGGCATTGTGGTGCATCTGAGATGAGTCCCGGCAATCGGCCTTCCATGAATAAAGTTTTGGAAATGCCGGAAAGTGAAGTTGAACACCGCAAATTCCTCGGCATTCTACTCAATCAAGCCAAGTGGTATTAGATGAGGATCAAAGTTGGAGTACATATTCAATCGATTACGATCCTTTCTCTGTCATGAAGTTGCTCCCTGCTTAGAGATTACTGTTCAAGATTAATAAAGGAGTACGAGTTTTTTGTACAAAAAGTGTACTAATGCATGATTTTTAGGGATTTAAATCGATTTGGTCCCATAACTTTGGACCTTTATTGAAATGGTCCCGTATATATCATATGTTTCAATTTAGTTCCGTATGTTTTCAATTTGTGTCAATTTAGTCCCAAGGCGCCGGAGACCGGTCAAACTTGACTAAAATTAAAGCGACGTTTTTAGGGCGTGTATCACACGCCGCCCTATTTTTTTAAGAAAAAATGCTGACTTGCATTGAATTGGACACGTGGCACGATACATGTGTATTTTACCTATTAAAAAAAATTAAAAACGAAAAATAAAATGACACATCATTTTTATTACAAATAAAAATAAATCAAAACTAAATTAAATAAATATATATATTTAAATATCAGAATTCACTAATTAAATGACACTCCCCCTCGTCTCCACCGCCATCTCCCCCTCGTCTCCACCGCCATCATGCCCCCATCGAGCTCCAAACCCCTCAACGCGAATTCCCCAAACCCTTCTCCTCCCCACCCTCGACCTCCTCATTTTCATCCTCGTCCTTTTCTCCGGTAGCGTTCCTAATCACCTCGTCTTTCTCGGATCGTCTGTTCAATCGCTTCTTGAATTGCCCCATTTTTTAAATTGATCGTTGGGATTTCTACCACCACTTGATTCCAGGCCCCCAATCGCAGTTCATTTTTCTTGACTTTGTTCTCTGTGTTGTTTGTAGGGTTTGTTGGGTTTTACGGAGCTATCTTTGCGGGCATAGGTCGAAAGGTGTGCGGTGGGTGTAGAGGGTTGAAAAAAAGCGTTGGAGTTCGATTTGGTCTTTAAGGGAGGAATTAAAAAGGGATGAAATTAAAGCGGTGAGAGATGTGAATCGGTAATGGGTGAGTGTCGATTTGGAATCGATTTTGGAATGATGGACCCCAATCTCGGTTTTGGAATGCCGATTTGGTGGTGGCGACAAAATTTCTGAATAAACGGACTGAGGCGAGGTTAGGGATAGATGATGGTGAAATCATGTGGCCCGTTAAGGGAAAGTGGGCTTGAAGGAGGAGGAGGAATTTCGGAATCGAGGTCGGGGGTGAGTGTCGAGGGTGGAGAGAGGGACGACGGCGGGGTGGGCTCGCTCATTGAATTTTTCCGACGCCGATGGCTTTCTTTGCCGAGTCGTATGACGGACGGGGAAGAAGCAATTGGGGATGTGTAATTTATTTTATTTTTATTTTAGAAAATTGATTTATTTTATTTTTATTTAATGATGTGTAATTTTATTTTCTTTTTTCATTTTTTTAATTGGCAAAATACACATGTGGCGTGCCACGTGTCCAAATCGATGCAAGTCAAGATTTCCGATCGAAATTAAGTGGCGTGCAAAAAACACGCCCCAAAAAAAACGACGTTTTTGGCTAGTTTGACCGGTCTCCGGCGCCTTGGGACTAAATTGGCACAAATTGAAAACATACGGGACAATTTCAATAAAGGTCCAAAGTTATGGGACCAAATCGATTTAAATCCCTGATTTTTATGTACGTGTTTTCGTGTTGTCGATCATGGACCAACATGTGTAATAATTTTTACTTCCTGATTGTAAAACTAATAAATAAATGAAAAAAGCAGGTCACATCGGACTTTCTGGAAGACTTACAACTATCGAAGTTTGAAGTAAAAAATATATCAAATTTGTGTTAGTTACGGAACGAAATTGAATTTAAGTCGAAATAAAAATAACTATTTTCCTTAAAATTTATGTCTCCAAAGTAGTAATATTAGCAATTGTCAATTGTTTGGAAATTAATCTATTTTTCAACATGCCAACTCTCTCTGATTAATGATACAAATTCAATGATGAGTGTGTCATCAAAAAGAACCCAACCATCTCCATTTTGTCATGGCTGCATCATTTCTAGCTGAATTTCGCCCATATTCATTTTTGTCATGGCTGCTTCATTTCTAGCTAACACCATATTGGGCTTTGTTATATATATTTTGATATTAAGGGTGTGGCCCATTTTATTTCATTTATAGTGGGCTCTGCCATGAATGGTAAGATATACAATAAAAACAAAATAATACGTGGTGTTAAATTTAGTGCTGAATTATCAAATCTCCTCCACAACTACAAGTATAGGCTATGCTACAACTAAAAACCTTATTCACTATTTAGATTTGTCCCTTTCACGCAAGACTGAAATTGGGTTTAATAGTCATGTGAAGCCCCATCTTTGATTCCAATGCAACAATCATGAAGATCACTGAAAACCTCTTCCTCATATGTTGTTCATCTCTCTTCATTTTAGTCCTAATTTCCCTTCTTCAAACATCTCAGGCAACAAATTCTCATATTTGTAACCCTTCTTCCTGTGGCATTATTCGCGATATTAGCTTCCCTTTCCGACTCAAACATAACCCCAAACACTGTGGAATTCCCGACTATGAATTAGCATGCGAAAACAACTTCACCTTACTCCATCTCAACTCCCAAAAATACCAAGTGAAAGCAATCAATTACGACAACTTCACCATCAGGCTGGCTGTTGCTCCCATAAACAATACCAACATCTGCTCTTTCCCCACCTATTCTTCATTACCATACACCTTCAGAAACGGTTATCCTTACGCCACAGAAAGATATCACTGATATGATCTACGCTTTCCTGAGGTAGCTTGGCCTGTAAATTTCATGAGCTGCCCACATCCGTTGAACAACTCTTCCTTGTTAACGGATACTAATGAGTGTGCCTCAAATTCATCAAATAGCAGACATACTTATATAAAGGCCGGCCACATGAAGGCCTCAGATGTAAGACACATGAGCAGAATAGACGCCATAGCAATGACATCTTGGAAATTTGAGGATTTGAAGAATGTTTCGGTTTCAGAAATCGACGACTCTCTGCTCTATGGATTTGAGCTATCTTGGTTGAGGTACCCCTGTAGCATCTGCACAGATAAACCATTCTGTGTTCTTCATAAAGACCATACAGCCAGTTGCGACGAATCGCCTGGCCTGATTGTTTTCATCATAGGTGGGCTCCTAATTAATTTACACCAATCATGATTCATGTTCAATTCATTAGGCAAAGAGTTTGCAATTCTAATTTTGTCAACAACACTCTGTGCAGTTGTGGCATTAGTTATGGTATTTATAGGGGTGAGCATTCCAGCAAAGATCATCCTTGGATTCACCTGTATTTGTGGGGTCTCATTACCTCTTTACCTACGGGACTGGTCTTTCGAATCTTTCCAGTCTTTCGACCTAGATAGGCGTAAGAGTTATAAGCAAGGATAACACTGTTAATTAACTCTGAATTCCAGCATATTTCTTTTTATATTTTCCATCTTAACTTGTCTGGTGTACTTGCAGTTGGACTGGGTGTAGCGGGGATTGGAATGTATGCAGGTGAGCTCTTAATTTATGTTGCATGCAGTAAACTTAGCCGTTTGTGATCCATATAATAAAAATTCAGATAAGGAAACAGATAACTTTAAGCAAGAAAAACCCAATAGTCATAAGTACATTCGGTTTTATTTTTCCAAGGCATAAAAGGTCATTATTCCATTTTGCCTTTCTAATTTTATTTTCCAGTGCTCGGCCTTACTGCAAGGTCAATCGTTGGGTTTATTTGCTTAATGGTGTTTCTGATCTACAAGTTCCGAAGAAGGCATCTGTCCATGTACGATGCAATAGAAAGCTTCCTACGAAGTGACAACAAACTCGTGCCAATAAGGTACTCCTATTCATGTTGGGATTATACTGAAAAGTATGTTTTTTACTTTGTATAATCGAAACTGAATTTCCAGACTTATTTACTGAAATAAATTGTTTATCACTGATGCTTTAAATATGATTGAATGTTATATATATTTACTGCATAACTGTTCAATAACTCGTACATGTTACACTGTAGTTAATTTAGTGATACCCGATCACAGAAGATTAAATTAACAGTCCCTTGTAACTAAAAGTACGTCATTCACGACCTAGATGGAAATGAACAACCATCGCGAAAGGTTGAGGTGTAAGGCTCAGATTGGTTTGTCTTGACCAAGAGATTACACTAGTGCATGACTGATGTGCTGAATAGGACCTACAGGAGGATAAATTCTTCAGAACTGAACAAGGAAGAATTAGACCTCAGTGGTTCGTTGTTTCTTAACCTTTGTCCCTTAAATAGGATCACGTGGGATTGGTAACTAGTGCTTTGACTTATCATGGGTAGCGAATCAGAGAGAGATTCAATACTTTTTATCTTGGGCAATATTATTGGTCACATATGATTGCTAAGATTTAATACGAAGAATCGTATGCAAGCACGCTTGCTTGATTTGCCCTTGGGAGGTTCATAAAGCTTTATCATACTAAATCTTGCAAGTGGAATTTGTTTCCTGTATGGATAATAATGTTGAACCGCTCCTTGACCAAGGACAAAAGATATTAATTAATGGAAAGCTATTTCAAATTGGCTTGAATTAATTAATGGGCTTAGATAATCTTAAACAAGGGAAATAATGACCGAGAGCCATATATTGATTTGTAATATGGGTTAAGATGGATAGTGCAATATTAATTATGTAGTGGGATTAATTAATATTTATGGGCTTGAATTATATTGTGGCTCAATATTAGATATTCAAGATCCATTAGAAGGTCCAATCTTAATTCTCCTAAAGGCCCCGAGTAGCCCAACATATAGTCAAATAACCTGAAAAATTGATTAAAATAAAATAAATATTGTTGCTTATATTTCCTCTCAAATTTTCGAAAATTATGAATAAAAGAGGGAGAAAGATTTTCTTTGAATTTTGTTATGGAATGAAGATATGTATTCTTGGAATACAAGATTATCTCATTAAATTCAAGAAATCTCCCACTTGGTTATTCATAGTGAGATTTTCGAAATTTTGGAAAATAGAGAAGAAAAGATTTTCTTGATTTTCTTGAAAAGATATTTATGGAAGATATTTATTTCTTGAAATACAAGAATATCTCATAAATTCAAGAAGATCCAAATCTTGGATTCTTGCACTAATATTTTCGAAAATTCCATATTGTAGAGGAGGTGGGATTTTTGTGGAATATTTTAATTATGGGAAAGAGAATATATGGGATATATTCAAGATTTCTTGGTGACCAAGAAAAGTCTTATCCCACATTGAAAAATAACACAAATTTTCGTCCACCTCTCTCCTATAAATAGGGATGATTAGTTTATTCCCAAGACAATTCCACGTCTTTGGAAATATTAGCAAATCCACATAAGTTGGTGCAACAAAGTTTTTTTTTTTTTGTTAATTGTTCATGAGTATCCTTCCAATCGGATTGTCGAAAAAGGCTAAGGGAATACTTGGGAAGTCCTTTTGGTTAGTCCGTCCGGGCCAAAGCCACTTTGCCATCCCGGGAAGACGCTCACGTAAACCCGTAGATTCGTGCGTGGGTTTTACGTGGCTTTTTATATGCATGATATGTTGTTGCAATTATTATTTGAATTAATACTGGATTAATTCATGCTAGTAATAATTAATGAATTAAATTTGTATTTAAATATTCACCGAATAGATCTGTGCGAATCATTCCCCAACAAGCGGTATCGAGCCCTACTTTAGAACTCTCAATTATTTAATTGTAATTTAATTCATGGACATTAAATTTGAAATCGGATAGTAGAATTGTTAGATCTATTTTGCGGTATCCAATTGTCATGGATTTTAATGTTTTATTTTAAATGCATATAAACCGTGGTTTTTTAATTCGATTAGCTTCGGATTTGTTTTTTATCGTGAGAAAATCCACAAGTATACTAGGATTTGTTTGATTTGATCAATGTAATAGACTAGTCTAGATCTAGGTTTATTTATTTTTTGTAAATAAATTGTAACCGGATCGGAACGAAAAGACGAAAAATTAAAATGACGAAAAAAAAAGCGAGAACCAATCCGCTAAATCGGCGAGGATAACGGCGGCGCGAAAGCGTGGGAGGACGGCCCAAGACGGCGGTGCAAGGCTTAAACGGCCAGGATAAGAGGACGCTGGGCGCTAAAGAGGCGCGCGAGGCATCAAGGGTATATTTGGCTTGGCGGTGGCGCGGTTGACGCAAGTAATTTTGGATGCGGGCGATCCCCGGCGAGAATTCGTCGAGGCGTAATTTTTTCTTTAACGAGCGGAGAGCGAGAAAAAATCTTCAAGATCAAGCCAAGAAAATCAAATAATTGGACATTAAATATGTTTTATTTTTTACATTGTGTTGATTTATTTGGCGCTTATCTTATGCTTTATTTAATTTGTTTAAATGTGTTTTGCATGAGGGTTGCCAAATTGAAAAATCTTCAACTACAAAATTACTAAAGTATGTTTAAATAATTAATTGACAATTTTATTCCTGATAATAAAATTGAATTAATTTTCGACCTCCATGATTTATTTATTTGTGAATTAACTTTTGGAGAAATTCCCCAACCGGGGCGGCCGAAAAGATAGGTTTCATATGAATGAATTCCAAATCGGATGATTGTGGGTTATTTAGTGGCCCGGCGATGACCTCCCGAGCGAGGAGAAATCGATCAAGCGAAATAGTAATCTGTATTTAATTGGTTATTACTTGGGTATAGAATTGATATACATATCTCTTAAGAAAATCAATTTTAACCATGACCAATCGGATATTAAAGGTTTGTAAGCTGTTCTTGTTTGTAACTGTTTATTTTTTAAATAATGACCCACCCAACGTGGGTTTATTTAAACCTTAATGTTGGTATGCGTTGTTCATTTTTTTTGAGATTTTAAATATGATGTATTAAATCGAACCTTGTGATATATTTGTGCTTAAATTATTTATTTGAAAAACCTTCAATCTACAAAATATACCTAAAGGCAATTTTTTTTTTGGTGAAAAACTATTTTGATTGGAAAATCAAAACTAAAACTATCTATCCATTCCTGATAATAAAAATCAATTAATTTGACAACAATTCTTTTTGAGAAAACCAACTAAGGACGCTATGGGATGAGATGATTTATAAAATAAAGGTAATCCAGTTGATGAAGGAAACATGAAAACGGATCCCGGGATCTTGGCGACATCTTAAAGAATCTTCCTAAGCGATGTTCATATATTGCTGCATCCGTAAAAAATGATCCACCCACAAAGCCGTCCTTAGGGTTATGGTGTTATTTGAGGAACTTGAGATCCTCTGGCGTGGCGGTTCGAGGGCAATTTTTTTGAGACGAAAAAGCGAGTGGGAGAAATTCGAGGCGTGTTTCTTCAAGATCAAGCCAAGAAAAATCAAACCATGACAATTGGATAATTTGTCGAAACCCCCATATGTTTATTTTTTTGTTTAGCGTATTATGCTTGATTTATTTAACACTATCTTATGCTTTATTTAATTTGTTTAAATGTGTTTTGCGTGAGGGTTGCCAAATTGAAAAATCTCAACTACAAAATTACTAAGTATGTTTAAATAATTAATTGACATTTTATTAGGATAATAAAATTGAATTAATTTTCTTGTTCCATGATTTATTTATTTGTGAATTCTTTTGGAGAAAATCCCCAACGGATTCTCAAGTCAAAAATAGGTTTCATATGAATGAATTCCAAACGGATGATTGTGGGTTATTACTTGGTTTATGCGACCATGACCATTCCCAACGAGGCTCGATCAAAAGCGAAATAGTAATCCAATGTTTAATCATGGTTATTACTTAGGTATAGAATTGATATCATATCTTTTCAAAGTCCCTATCAATTTTATATTGGTTAAGTGAGTCAACTATTAATCTGGATATTAAAGGTTTATGTTTTGTTTTGTTTGTAACCTCGCTTGAATGTGTTTAAATAATGACCCACCCAACGTGGCTTATTTAAACCGCTTTTTTTGAATGTTAGGGGTCGTTGTTCATATTTTTTTGAGATTTTAAATATGATGTATGTGATCGAACCTTGTGATATATTTGTCTTATGCATATTATTGTTTATTTCAAGAATGAGCTTTTCATCATGTCGCAACCTTCTAATCCATCGGTCGAATATACCTAAAGACAATTTGCTTTTTTGGGAATGGTGAAAACTATTTTGATTGGAAAATCAAACTAAAACCCAATCTAACCGCTATGTTTCATCTTCCAAATGGGTACTTGATACACCAAAATAAGAGGAAAAAACCAACTAAGGACGCTGAATATGGGATGAGATGATTTATGGTGAATGGAGAAAGTCCATCAAAAACGGATTGATGAAGAAACAATTAAATCGGTACGGTTGTCGACGATCGTTGAGACACCTTGATCAAGAATATGAGTCACCGCAGACATCTTAAAGAATCTCGGGCAAACAACTTGTTCGATGTTCACACATCGGACCCATATGGCAATCCAAAGATCATGTGTGAAAAGAAATTGCTCGCGATTTTGATTGGAAAAAGGGCATCGATATTCTTAACCGACAAAGACGTCCCCAGGGGTTATGGTGTTATTTGAGGAACTTGAGATCCTCTCAAAAAATGTGATTTCAAGGCTAAGATTGATTTCATTCTCCAATCCTTACCAAAGAGCTATTATTACCGCTATCTTGAGTATCTAATGGAAGATCAAGATTTTACAGTGGAGGATCTTATAAATGATTTGACTTTGGTTGAAAAGGAAGTGGGCGGAGGAAAAGAACTTGGGAAAAGCGGAATCTTCTCTTAACGATCCTAGATCAAGTGGTGATAAGGATGATGAAAAGAGAATCAAATTTAGGTTAAACCAAAGAAGACTCAACATCAAATAAAAGCATGGGATCAAGTATGAGGAAATCTTTGGAAGGCGGAGAGTAGAAGATCGAGGTCTTTGTTCCGATCCCAAAAGGGTTGGAAAGAAAGGTAATTCTCACGCACTTTAGTTGTTTGAAACTTGTTTAATGGCGTATGCCTCCCATTTTGGGTGGTGGATACGGATCCACTAAATCATGTTCGTTTCACATTACGAGGGGTTCAGCGGACCCGACAACTTAGTGGGAGTGAGGTCCTCATCACACCGGGAAACGATTTCTGAGAGTGGCGGTGAAGCGATGGGAAAGTGCACCTGTTTTTTTGAAGACAACTGTTTTTTAATTTTTGAGATATTCTTTACGTTCCGGATTTTAGAAAAGAATTAGTTTTTTCGGTTTAAACTTTTATATGATGGATATTTGGTTACTTTTTAATAAAGTTCTTACCATTTTTCTTGTTGATAAATTTATCTATCGTGGAACGTTGTTGAATGATCTCTATGCAATTAACTCTTGCCACACCACTCACTGAATAAATGTATCCTATAACACATCAACTGCTTTCGAGAAAAAATAAGTTCATCGGGGCGTGAACGAGACACTTATCATGGGTTTTGGCATTCAAAGAATTAAAATCATGATTCTTGACCATATAAATCCAAAGAGATCCAAAGGTTGGTTCAGTTTGGAGCGTCTCCAAGTTGAACAAATTCCAACCTGCGAATCATGTTTGGAGGGTAATATGACCAAGAGGGCATTTGGAGCCAATCATAAACACTCATGAATAATGGATAGGGTCTTAAGAAGTGTTAGAGATCGCTCACATAGATGTATGTAGTCGAATGTCAACAAGAAAGCAAAGAGGAGGTTATGAGTAATTTTATTGATGATTACTCAAAGTACATTTTCCTTGTGAAGCGTGAATCGAGCTTTTTTTGAATTTGAGAAATTCTAAGAATTTAAGGCTCAAATTCAGAGAATCATAAGGAAAACGATCAAGTCAATTTTCTTGAAAGATATTTATGATATGTATTTCGAATACAAGAATATCTCATAAATTCAAGCGAATACCT
The DNA here is from genome assembly GCA_037126765.1 of Stenogyne calaminthoides. Lineage (NCBI taxonomy): Eukaryota > Viridiplantae > Streptophyta > Magnoliopsida > Lamiales > Lamiaceae > Stenogyne > Stenogyne calaminthoides. Next base: position 669,212 of record JBBCBC010000057.1, read on the forward strand.
CAAAGAATGAGTTTTTGAACTACTTATCGATGAAGGGATTGTATCCATCAAATCCCACCAAATTTTAGGAACCCTCCCTCAACAAAAATTCCACTTGGGTTGCGTGAGCAAAAAAACATAATTCTTTTTTCCAAATGGAAATGGTTAGATCAATGATGAGTTATTCGGATCTTCCCCGAATGTTGTCGCTTTATTAATTAATATAAAATTATTAATTCATGACTTACATTTAATGAATTAAACTTGGTGCTATCCAATCGGTTCTTCAAAACTCCCAAAGAATTGATCAGGGTCTTATGAAAACTAATTATGATAGGATCACATGAGAACTTTGGGGTGTCCGTAATAACTTGTTGGATAAATGAAACTTCCGAATGAAATTGCCATTGGATCCTCCATCATGTTAATTATAAAATGCTTTTTGATTTCATGATACCCCTTGAAACAAAAAAGATAGCATGAAATCCTTGGGTAGTATGTTCTATAGTCCCGAATTGAGGATCAAAAGGTAGTCATCCGCACCACATTTTAGATTTTTGGAAGAATATATTTTCAAATATAAGAACCAAAATCTCAAAAACCCGTCAATGGAGAAAAGATTACCTTAAATGAGCTTAGAGGGCAAACCTCAATAGCCAATCTTGTAAAGTTGATTTCTGCATGTCTTTAGATGATATACCAAGCGATCGTTTTCAACCAAGACCTATGACAGCAGTGGGAGGGTTGAAATTGATCAAGATGATTGTTTTAAGAATCGATTCTATATCTTTACCGATAAAGGTGGCCCATGATTCAATTTATTTAAGGGTAATAGGAGAGTCCTTCGAACTTGATTCCTGGACAAGATGAATTTATTAACCCGTGGACATATGAATTGACGGCACCTCGTCAAGATAAGGATCATGATCGGTTTGAGCAAAAGCAAAAAATGAAAAGCGAAAATGGGTTCTATGTTTCATAATAGAATGTGGCTAAAGATCTAGTCGAATGTTTATGTAATAATAATAGTCAAACCCATTAGATGAAAGTTTGGGTATATAAGAGGAAAAGAAATGACTAGGGGAAGGTTGAAACCTTTAAAAAAAATAATAAGGCTAATGTAACCATCAAAGCACGAAAACATGGGTTATACTCGAGAAAGAAAGGGATTCGAATTATAGATATGTGAAAACTTTTTATATACATAGGCACAAATCAACCAGTCCATAAAACAACTCAAAATAATAATTTAAGTCCATCCAAGCAAAATATTCTCTTATCGATTTTAATAATAATTATTTTCTCAAATAACATTCGACTTTTTCAATCGAAAATGGATATCAAGGCGGCTTTTAATATTTTATATAACATTAACTAAGTCTTGATGAAGAGATCTATATGCAACAACCCAAGGTTTCATTGAAATTAATTAAAAATGGGCGAACAACTTGTTTTAGAAGCTTCGAAGTCCATTTTTTATATAACTCAAAATAAACAAAACCTTTGAGCTTGGAACCAATGTTTTGATCATGTTATAAAGTCTTATGGGTTTTGATCAAAATGAGTTTGAAAGTTGTGTGTATAAAATGTGTATTTTTGAATCGCATTGATATTCTTAGTACTTATCGTGAGATCGACATTGTGATCATCTGAACGATGGGAAGGTGTGGTTAGAAAGCGTAAGGCATGGCTTTTCAAAAATCAATTTGATATGAAAAAACTTAGGAAAAAGCGGACACATCCTTGGGATTAAGATCACAAGAAAAGGATGGTCGGGTTATCGCCAAAAGTTTATTTACAATACAACGCTCTTGAAACGATTCAAAGATGCAAGATTCCAAGAAATGGTTTTGTACCTTTTAAATAAAATAACTTGGAATCCATCTATCGAAAAATATTCCCTAAAGGCGGAAAAAATTAAGATAGATGACATGAAAGGTATTCCTTGTGCTTTAAATATATTTCCGGAAACCTTATGAATGCATTCTTTGTATCTCGAGGCCAGGATATCTACGCTGATGTCTACGCTTTGGATGATGCATGGTGGCAAAGATATAAAAGTAACCCCATGAAAGCGCATTGGGAAAAAATGAATGAGGAAATTGATTAAAAACATTCGAAAGTCCCGGCTAAAGTTCGAACCTTGTCAAGTTAGGAAATGATAAAAGAAAAGAACTTCGGGATAGAATGTTGATTTATCGATCGACTTCATCTCAATCCCGATATCGGCCTTAAAACCTCTCAAGGACTTAAAATTTCCAATCAAATTTAGATTCCATGTTTTATATATGTCTAGTTTAAATTATAATATTTCCTTCGATTAGTGTGTTTCCATTTGGGAAATGTGTAAATACTATACCCGTCAAATGGCCGAAGGTGATGAAGCAAATGCATCAACTTTTTTGTGTTCAACCATGGAAGTCGGTTTTAAGTAGGCAAAAATGATGTCTGTGATAGCGATGAAAGAACTTCGAATTGGAAAAAGACTCTAGATCTTCTTAAAGTGGACTTGGATGGTGTTATATAAAGGTACGAATTTGTTTAGCAATATCTCTGCTTTTGAGGGCGAGATTACAAATTGATTCAAGAGAACCAAGAGTCCACGATTTAATCAACAAACACATTAAAAAGTCGTGTTTTGTTAAGACATCTTATACAAATCGAGAAATCGTTAAGAGAGGAGATATAGATGTGAGCAAAGATAGCGTTCAGCATCGAGGAATATTCAGACCCATCAGCCGAGACCCATCCGTTCCATTTGCAAAGTGTCTGCCCAAAAACATTCCCACGAGATACATGTTCAGAGTGGAATGGGTGTCAAGACCGTTTTTACGTCTTCTGCTTTGAGTATAAGTGGGAGAAATTATTAGGTTAGTAGGTGACATTAGATGTCACGGACTACTCGAGATTTGTTGTAGTATACTTAAAAAGCCCACTTTGAGTATAAGTGGGAGATTGTTGGGATTATACTAAAAAGTATGTTTTTTTCAATTTTTGTATAATCGAAACCAAATAATTTCCGGACTTATTTATTGAAAAATAAATTGTTTATCATTGGATCTTTTAAATATGATTGAATGTTATATATATTTATTTGCGATAATCTGTTCAATAACTCGTATATTTACAAATCGCCTAAAAATAGTTAATTTAGTGATAAAATCAAATTCCGGGCTAGCGAAGATTAAATTAATTTGATCCCTTTGCACGAGATGTTTGAAGAAAGTAACTAAAAAACATTTGAGGAGGAGATTTTTGAGTACGCCATTCAATACCTAGATGGAAATGAACAACCATCGCGAAAGGTTGAGGTGTAAAGGCTTGATTTTGTTATTGGTTTGTCTTGACCAAAGAGATTACACTTGTAGTGATGATACCATCAAGCCCCATCTGTTGAATAGGACCTATACAAGGGAGGATAAATTCTTGAAAAAAAACAACATTAACAAGGAAGAATTAGACCTCGGATGGTTCGTTGTTTCTTAACCTTCGTTCCCTTAAATAGATCAAACTGGATTGGTAACTATTGCTTTGACTTATCATGGGTAAATAATCGATATATAGAGATTCAATACTTTTTATCTTGGGCAATATTGTTGGTCACATATGATTCTTAAGATTTAATCTGAAAGAATCGTGTGCACGCGTTTGCTTGATTTTACCCCTTCCATGAAATAATGTTGGGAGGTTCATAAAAATAAACTTTTTGATCATACTAAATCTTGCAAGTGGAATTTGTTTCCTAAACATATGGATAATAATGTTGAACCGCTCCATTAATCAAGTGACAAAAGATATTAATTAATGGAAAAATTCTATTTCAAAGGGCTTGAATTAATTAATGGGCTAGATAATCTTAAACACGGAAATAATGACCCGGAGCCATATTGATTGTAATATGGGTTAAGATGGATAGTGCAATATTAATTATGTAGTGGGATTAATTAATATTTATGGGCTTGAATTATATTGTGGCTCAATATTAGATATTCAAGATCCATTAGAAGTCCAATCTTAATTCTCCTAAAGGTCCCTGAAACCTCATTCAATTGAATCAAAACATATAGTCCAATAAAGAAAACAAGAAAAAAGGTGATTAAAATAAAATAAATATTGTTTTTTCCTAGACTTATATTTCCTCTCAAATTTTCTAAAATTATGAATAAAAAGAGGAGAAAAGATTTTCTTTGAATTTTGTTATGGAATGAAGATATGTATTCTTGGAATACAAGATTATCTCATTAAATTCAAGAAATCTCCCACTTGGTTATTCATAGTGAGATTTTCGAAATTTTGGAAAATAGAGGGCAAGAAAGATTTTCTTGATTTTCTTGAAAAAAGATATTTATGGAAGATATGTATTTCTTGAAATACAAGAATATCTCATAAATTCCAAAGATCCAAATCTTGGATTCTTGCACTAATTTTTCAAAAATTCCATATTGTAGGGAGGTGGATTTTTGTGGAATATTTTAATTATGGGGAAAGAGAATATATGGGATATATTCAAGATTTCTTGGTGACCAAGAAAAGTCTTATCCCACATTGAAAAATAACACAAATTTTAAATAAGTCCAATCTCTCCTATAAATAGGGGATGATTAGTTCATTCCCAAGTACAATTCCATGTCTTTGGAAATATTAGCAAATCCACACGTAAATTGGTGCAACAAAAGTTTATTTTTTTTTCCTTTGTTAATTGTTCATCAAGTATCCTTCCAAAAATGGATTGTCGAAGTGCAAGGGCTAATATTCTAGAATACTTGGGAAGTCCTTTTGGTTAGTCCGTCCGACCAAAGCCAATAAATTCCCGAGATTGCGTTCACGTAAACCCGTTGATTCTTCGCATGATTAGGTTTTACGTGGCTTTTTATATGCCCGATATGTTGTTGCAATTATTATTTGAATTAATATAGGATTAATTCATGCTAGTAATAATTAATGAATTAAATTTGTATTTAAATATTCACCCCGATCTGTCGAATTAATGAATCATTCCCCAACAATTCGGACATAAAGAAAATGACTAGAGGTCTTCGAGAAAAACTAGGCACCCAAGGAGGATACTTGATCTTTACCATTTACAAAGGAAAGCTACTCAAGTGCCGTTGATGATGTATTTTGTTTTCTTAAAGCTATTGAAAATTTCGGGAATTTTGAGCAAATGGGCAAGACTTCATGAATGAAATTGCAACCATTGGAAGGATCCATCATGTTAACGTTGTGAAGCTAGTTGGATATTATGCGAAAAGATCCAAGCGTGCACTTGTATATGATTTCATGCTTAATGGTTCCCTTGACAAGTACATCTACAAAAAGATAGCATGAAATCCTTGGGTAGGCAAACCTAGTATGAGATTGCGATTGGAGTGTACGAGGATTGAGTATTTGCATCGAGGTTGTAACATCCAGATCCCCATTTTTGACATCAAGCCTCATAATATACTTCTCGATGATAAGTTTATACCTAAAATCTCAGATTTCGGCTAGCCAAATTTTACTCAATGGAGAAAAAAAGGAAATGACCTTGATGAATGCAAACTAGAGGAACTACAATTTCAACCATGGAAGGATCCATCATGTCTATGTTGCTCTGAACTCATCAATAGAGGTTTTGGCAGAGTCTCTTGTAAAGTTGATTTCTCTGAGTTTTGGATGTTGCTGATCGAAATGGCGTGCTTGAAGGAAGACTTGAGAGGAAACGATGAAAAATCTACCCAGTATTTCCCGGATTGGATATATGACAGCATTGATCAAGGCAAGGACATTGAAATTGATCAAGATGATTGTTTTACGGCATCTTCAATCGATTCTATATCTTTACCGATAAAGGTGGCCCATGGGGATTTGATTTAAGGGTAAGTGAAAGACATGTTCTTCTGCTCCAACAACAGTAACATTTGTAAGAATATTTAAGGTAATGTTTTTATTAACAATAACCGTGTATGTAAGTAAGGTTGACGGCATTCCTCGTCAAGCTCCGGCTCGATCACGAAAGCATGATCGTGTTTGAGTCGAGCTCAACTTAAAAACGATAATATATCACACTTCTTGTCAAGCTTATTTTCATCACTACTGATATATATCAACTAAAATCAACAACGCAACGAGCTAAAGATCATGTTCGGATCATGTTTATGTATAGTTCGCACTTATAATAGTCAATATCTTTAATAAATTAACTTGAATCAATTTGGTGAAGATAAACTAAAAGTGAATACTGAGGAAAACAAAATGGCTGGACCGTTGAACAAGGATATTTCCCCTACATAAAATTAACATTCATCATCCTTTTCTTCATTCATCAAAGAGAACAGTCATCTCAATCAAAAAATAATCATATGGCTTATGTAACCAGATCAAAGCACGTCTAAAACATGTAAAAGAAAACACAAGGTAGCTTAAATTATTTCAATTCAATCCCAAGAAGGGTTTGAAATATATAGATATGTGATAAAGCTTCGAATATATATACATAGGCACAAATCAACCAGTCCATAAAACAGCTTAAAGACAACGTAATTTGCAACACACTTTCAAACAAAGTATTGTCACACTTTCTTCAAGCAAAATATTGGCATACTTATCTTCAAACAGAATTTTAACATTCAGAGTTCCAGCAAATTATGCAGGCACCCAATATACTAGTTTAATTAAAGCACTAATTACAAGTTTTTATTAGTTTTAATAATTATTATTTTCTCAAATAAGAACTAATTACAAGTTTTTATTAGTTTTAATAATAATTATTTTCTCAAACAAGAACTAAAAAATAAAATTACGAGATAATGACTCATACAAAATAAATATTACGTATTTTTAACGAAAATTACAACAATTATGGTTATCATATTTTATATGTACGCATGTATCTTCTAATATTTTATATAACATAATTTAATTTTAAATAAATAAATTATTTTGAAAAAAGGAATATCTCAATGCCCTTTAATTTAATTGAAAAAATAATTTTAAAATTTAATAATACATTGCATAAATCATTAATTATTTAAATGTATTAATTTAATTGAAAAGAAAGAAAAAATAATAGAAAATATAATAATATAAAAGTATTATTGTTGGAAAGATTTTTTCCCTATAGAAGATCTTTCCGTTACAAAATGGAGGATAAAAATCTTCCAAACTAAAGATCCTTTGTTGGAGATGTCCTTATCCCTTAAAGTGATAAGTTTATTCTTCTCACTTTAAGACAAAAACTTGTAAAACCAGGTTTGTTTTGGAATTTAAGTGTCTGCAGAAATCGAAATGTTAAGGTTTTAGAATCTAAAATTTAGAATCCTTGATGAATAATAAATGTATGTGTTTGTTTTTTGGGGATTTGAATGAGTAGTATGAAATTTAACTTTTATGCTAAATCAATGTTTAATAATGATTGATGTTGTATTATTATATTATATTGAGAAGAAAAATAATATTGTGTTTAAAAAGTGTGATGTATTGGGAAGAAGAATAATAGTCATAATATTTTCTTTTTTGAATTTAATTGGGTTTTGTTATAAATTTTACATAGTGATTTTTTTTGTAACACCCGAAAAATTTTTCAACTTAGTTATATTATTTTTAAAGCATTCATCAAGATAATTTTTTTTCAATATTTCTAAAATTCAAATTTATCTTTTAATATTTACAAAATATTTGCATTCTAAATATTTTTCTAAAAGAAATCCTCAATTTCTACACATGCGTAAGCGCGCCTGTTTCACAAGCTAAAAGTATAATTTCTTGCATATTGATTTTAAAATAAAGTTTTCAAGCCTTGTCTTTATTTTTCTAATTAAAAGGCATACATGATGCATCGTTTTATCTTAAATCAATTTCAAAATCATCCACCAAAAAAAAAAATTGATATCCGTATTTTATTTATTTAAAATTTAAGATTATTTATTTTACGTAACAAAATTCAGCAAAAGACATATTTTAAAATTCATATATATCTACAAAAATCAAATCTCAAGATTTTCATGATAAATTCAAATCCCAATTTTCACTAACAAAATTATATTTTCCTCTCTATAAATATAAAGGTCTTTCTTCTTTTGAAATCAAAACACGTAGAAAAAAATATTATTTCATTTTTGTTACTTTTCACAACTCCCATCGATTTTTTTTCTCAACAAGGATTAAAGTAATTTCAGAAGATGCATCCGCATCCACGATATGAACTTAAGGTGTGGATTCTTTGTCTTTATTAAATATTTCAAGTTGTCATAACTGTTATGAATAAATTGTTTATGTGCAATATAATATGGCGTGACATATATGATAAATTATTTTTCATGAGCGTGATTTGATTTGATGAATGAAACTATAATAAAATTATTGTAAAAAGAAAGTTACTTTTGAGTGAGTCATCATGGATTCTTTCGTTCTTTTATTAAATATTTTTGTCTTCTCAGAAAGGGATGAATAAATTGTTTATGTAGCAATATAATATGGTGTGAATCTATAAATTATTTTTCATGAAAGAGGTTTGATTTGGAATGAAACTATAATAAAATTTTATTGTAAAAAAGAAATTCTAAAAAGAACTGATCAAAAAAGGTCCTAGTGGAACTCTATCTGTGACTGGGATTACATTAAAAGAAAGAGGTCTTTGGGGAATTGTTGGAGAAGTTTTTAATATAGCTTTCGAGACTTGAAATAGGCCATCGAAACCTAAAGATCGCAAAAGGTCTTTGGGAGACCTTTGAATTTAAGTGTCTGAAGGGAATTTTAGAATCTGAAATTTAGAAAAGAGATCATTGGGAAAACCATTAAGCATAATTTATTATATTGATTGTCCATATTTATAATGAAAAGCTTTATTTGATAATTTGTGAATGACATGATTATATGTGGATGAACACTTTACTTATATGTTATATTTAATCTTGATAAGATAAAATTTTTTAATATTTCTAAAATTCAAATTTTCTTTTTAATATTTAATAATTTTGCATTCTTATTTTTGCTCATACCATACATTTTAACATTTTTCGAAATTAAGAAGAGTCTTTATTTTTTCTAATTGGAGGAACGGTGGATTTATTTTGAGAAAAATTATTTTCATGTTAATTTATTACTATTAACATTTAAATTTAAATTGTATTTTTAAATTTTAGTCACATCTCCATAAAAAATTTTGAATCTTTAAATTCTTATTTATTTATTTTTCTGTTTTCCGCTGTAAATTCTTATAAAAAAATTTGAATCTTTAAATTTTATTTATTTATTTTTTTTTCATAACTTTTTGGGATGTGAAATTCTGTATATTTATATTAAATATTTCTATGAATAAATTGTTTATGTGCAATATAATTCTTACATAAAAAATTATTTTCATTTAAAATTTGAATGCTTATGAAAATCAGGATGTGACATATTTATAGGTGAATTGAAAGTGAAATTTAAAAACCTGACTCTAAATCCCAAACTCATATGAGATAAATCCCAAACTCATAATTTAGGCATTGTCCATAATTATAATGGAAAATGTGATAATTTGTGAATGACATTTATATCCATATATGAATCCCAAAACAAACATAGTCATATAGACACATTTTTTGCTCAGTTCATGCTATGAACTCAATTATTTAAAAATATCATTACTATTATATAAAAATTATCACATCTTATGAACAAAAAATAATCAAAATTCTTAGAAAATTTAAAAAATATTTTATATTTTTAAATCAAAAAAATTTTTTACAAGTTTTTATGATAATTTGATAATTTTTATACATAATAAAAATGATAAAAAAAATATTTTATTTTAAAGTGTGAAAAAAATTTCTATAACAATGATAATTTTTTATATTTGGTTCACATTAAGATATTGTTCTCACTTTATTATAACTAAATAAATGCAAACCTACAATTCAAATTTGGGTGAAACTCAAACAGAAAGAACCAAATTAATCAAATCACACCTAACTGATGATCTATCTACATTCAACATTCAATTGAGGAATTAATTAACCTCTCACTTATATCATCTACTTAAATGTTGGATGGTATTTATCAAGACAGTCAAAGAATTTGGTCAAAAAATTATAAATGACATATCTCAGAAATATACAACATTTTGAACCTTTATATTCATCAACAGTTGTATGAAGAATCTCAGTGGTACTTCATATAGTTTGTACGAGAGAAGTCGAGCTCAAAAATCGAGCTTGATAACTTCACCTTAAGCTATTCACCAATAAGCTAAAGATCATGTGTTATTGCACTGATATTTTAACTGATATGTTTCTGATGCATTACACTTTGCAATAAAATATGGTGAAAAGAAGCTAATAAACTGAACACAAAGTAGCTTAAATTACTTCAATTCAATCCCAAGAAGGATTTGAAATATAAAGATTAATAGAGCGCCTCTGCGATAAAGCTTCAAATATATATACTTAGGCAAAATCAAGAAATCCATAAAACAGCTTAAAGACAAAATATTGGTACACTTTCTTCATTGGCACACTTTCTTCAAACAGAATTTCTTCAAGCAAAGTATTGACTCACTCATCTTCAAACAGAATTTTAACATTCAGGCTTCAGAGTTCTATCAAATTAAGCATGCAACATACTAGTTCAATATATCCCAAACAATATAATATGATAGAAACTGATTACTGATTAGGAAGGTTCAGAAATGCCTAGTATAAGTTCTTCTAAGCACCTTTGCATTCTGGATGGAGATTATCATACAATCATAACACAGCATTCGCAAGATTGTGTATATGACAGCTTTAACAATAAGATTGTCAAACTATTACTCTCATAAAAAAGCATTCACAATAAAATTGTCACACTAGACTCCCATGACAGCATTCACAATAAAATTCGCAAGACTATCGTATCATATAATTATTCTCATATCAGTCTAGTTGATTAATTAAGAACTCAAACTATGTTGTAAGTAAAGCATTTCAAAATATAAGGAGGCAAAATCCATAATGCCATCCATGATTCTCATGTTTGTAATGTTGAATGGTTCATAAAGCAATAAGTAAGGTGATGCAAGGCAGAATTATACTGAGTGTATATAACAATTAATGCATCATCCAGGATCAAACTCCAAATATCAAAAAAACACTTCAAAACATGAAACGAAAAAGATCCATCATCATATATCTTAAATTAGACCTAGAGCACCATCAATTCTCAACTTGTCGACAAAAGTCACAAGAAAATCAAGATAAACAGCATTGAATTAAAATAAAACCCTGCAAAACAGACCATACATCTTTTCTTCGGAAGCAGAAGGATCCGAGCCCATCAATCGCCTTTTCTCCTGAAGGAGCATCCCTCCGTCAGTCTGGCACGCCCACCAGTGGGTTGGCACAGCACAGTCTGGCAATTTCCACATACCACAACAGTCTGTGAATGACTGAAGACAGTCGTTCTGCAGATACACACAAACACACGGATCAATAAAATCACAGATACATCAACCATCAATCAATTCACATATCGAATTCGATAATTAAACAACGGAAATACAAAAAAATACAAAAGAATAACCTACATGTTGAAGCAGCCCTGGCACTTAACATCCATGAAGAAAGAATTGGGCGATTGGACGAGACGCTTGAGTTTGTGCTTCCTTTTTTCAAGCTCCACCGGTGGGTTGAGCAAATCGTAATCGTTTGAGAGAACCTATAGCGGAAAAGGGAAAAATCAATTGAAATGAAGAACAGAAATCTACAATATAACGAAAAAAATCAATTGAAATGTAACACATAAAATCATAGCGACGGCGAATCAAATATGAAATTACCATCTTGGTTTGCGAGATGAGGCGATGTGAGAGATATCTGCAGAAAGGAAGGGTCGGCGGGAGAACCTCACAGCAAATGGAGATGCGATATGCTAGGGTTTTTGCTTTTATAGTTGTGGTTGGCCTATCACTGCTACAAATAATATATTGGGCCACAAGAAACTTTAGCTTGGGCCCTGAAATGGGCTTTTCAGTTGGGCCAAGTTTAAGAGACCCGTCTTTGTTATAGAGTATATTTATTTTAGTTATTTAACTTATTATTATTTACTAAAATATGTATAATTTGATTTGATTAATTTACTTTCATAAATTATATATGAATAAATTTTTTTATAATAATTTTTTTTTAAAATTATTAATTTACTTTCATAATTTTGAACACACGCAAGTTTTAATTGGAACAAATAACTCAAATTAAAGAATGGACGTGTTCTCAAGTTCAGAATGATGTACATCAATAGTGCCTTCGTTGAACTTTACATTTGATGCAATTTATTTTTTCAATCTATAAATGTTACTATTACATTAATAATAGTTGCAAGTTAGATTGTACTTCTCACTTTACTTCCTATAACTAAATAAATTCAAGACCCAAATTAATCAAATCAGACCAAACTGATGATTTATCTACTTTCAACATTCAATTGAGGAATTAATTATTCCCTCACTTATATCATTTACTTAAATGTTGGATGGTATTTGTTAATAAACTCGACCTTAGATCCATCAAGAGAGTCCAATAATTTGGTGGAGAAATTACAAACGACATATCTCAGAAATATATAACATTTTGAACCTTTATATTCATGAACATTTGTATGGAGATTCTCAATGGTACTTTATAGTTTGTATGAGAGAAGTCAAGCTCAAAAATCGAGCATTATAACTTCACTTAAGCTATTCACCAATAAGCTAAAGATCTTGTGTGATTGCACTGATACTTTAACTGATATGTTTCTGATACATTACACTTTGCAATAAAATATGGTGAAAAGAAGCTATTAAACTGAACACTTCGAGGAAAACAAAATGGTAGAAAAACAACTCTGTCAATAAATTTCCCAGCAACTTGTCTGTTTCACCTGATCTCCATTAGTATTCATCCAGATACGTATACAACGTATCGTCTTTCTTGGACTTACGTCGACTAAGCAACGCTTTGAGTAGACGTTTACTTTTGCTCGGGTGTTGCTCGCTCTCCTTTGGACTTTCTTTCCCAACACGAATCCGCATTGAAGCAGATTTTCGAGGTTCAGAAATATACTGCCAAGTTTTTAAGCAACGTGTAAGTCATTATCACTTTTGGGAGCGAAGAAACGAGCATATGGCGAAATGGGATAAGAATATTGTCTTACCGATTGTCTTACCAAAGAGGGGTTTGGGGTGGTTGGCCGGCTTTTATTGGGGGTGGTTGGACGTGAGCTTTTCGGAGTTGAGGGCTTACTAGAGAGAGAACCTGATCGGAGAAGTGGAAACCGGTGGGGGGTCACTGTTCTCCTTTCTGGTACATATGTACAATCATCATAATAAAGGTATTAGTTGTTTTATTAAAAGGTATTAGTTGGTCAGATTTATACTTAACAGCATTAGTTGTTTTATTCAACAGAATTTGTTGTGCACTAATTGCTTGGTGCAACTGGTGCACCCAAGTATTACTCTAGTTGAAATCATATTGATTAGTTGGAAAACAAGACAAGCTGTTAAGAAAAGAGGAACAAACCTAAATCTTTAGTCGGCATGGTTCTTGAAAATGAAAAGTTTCCTGGGTGCTGGGCGAGTTTCGGAGAAGGTGACGGAGAGCGCCCTTTGCTGCAAAACATTATTTTAGATTAATTACTTCATATTCTAGCTTCAATATATGGAGTGGTTAATTTAATGGAATAGATCTTACTTGAGTATAGACTGTGGCGGGGTTTCTTGGATCGTAGCTCGAATAGCTGCATATAGATTAGCTCATAAGAACAACACTTGCAATTAATTAAAGCTTACACAAACACATTAATAGAATCACAATAGGTATTACCAGTCTTAAATTGAGGCCATTCATCTCCATCTTCTATGTTGCACCCATTGTATTTTGATTTCATCCGTATGCCTCCATGCATCGTCTCTCCCACTAAACAGAGAGGATAATGATTTTTTTTCTGTAAGAACGTATGAAAAAACTTTTAATTGGAGTTTGTAGAATTCTTGGCAAGATAGTATACCTGGCAAGATATATCGTTTATGGTAATTGGGAGTGTTGATCACCAATGACTGCTGAGAAAGACCTTCCCGATCTATATAATCGTGACACGTTCGCAGTCTCTGAATCACCACACACAATAAAAATATCAATATAAACACGGGTTGCATACAAATGCATCATTCTAATTTTCTCTCATGCACAATATGATAGAGAGAAATTAAAGCAGGTTATCGAACTAAAGTGCGAAAAAATTAAACGGGACTATATTCAAATCGTGAAAGTCGATAGGATTGAAACCGGAATAGGATAATATCGAACTTTAAAAACAAAAAACAAAAACTATTTCCCCCTAAATTAATATGCATGAAAGAAGTCATAGTAAATAATTGTGACTAATAATGATCGTCTTCGTTCCAACACTTGCAAAATATGATTCAGGATTACCACAATGTAGAAAGTACCTGTTCAATGCAAGATACGCGGAGCTCGGTTCCGGAAACTTCATTAATGTTTTCATCCAACAAATCGTTGACCTTAAAGGTCACAGTGCCCAAATGATCCACTGTACTAACCAGAGCTCCAATGGCATAATCTTTCAATGTATTCACCACTCTGCAAATATAGATAAGTTTAAGGAGAAGAATAGGTGAAAATTGAAATTGACCTCTTCAATAAACTATAAGTAACTCACATATGTTTTTGATCATCATTAGTGTAAGACAGCTCGAAGTACTCTGCTGCCGAGTATAGTTGTTTCCTAAGATTCTTCAAATCCTAAATAAACAAAAGAAGAAGAGGAAATAAAAAAAGGAGCTATTGTGTCAAAAAGCATATCAAGATTGTACAGCTGAAACAAAATTACAAGAGCCAATAATATTCTTTTGCAGTTTTCCTCTAATCCTACAAGGCTTAATCAATGGTAAGTTTGGTGTACATATAACAATAGAAACCAACTACAAATAAATATTTCCCTGTGTGCAATTTCACAATAATTACTGTCCAACATTTGCTATATTACTCAATAAAGTTGGTTATAAAGGGGGTGTTTGCAAAATTTATAAGAATAAGATATTGATCGTCTGACAAAAGATTTGAGTAGAGTAAGATATTAGTGAGGAGCTAGAATCAGGTAGAACCATAGAAGCATACCATGGATTCTCGGTGATTAACTTAACTAGAAGCATTCATATACAAAACACTCAAATTTACTATTTATAATTTTATTAAAGCACCCCTATAATCACTTCATTTTCCCACATATGTTCTTCAGGCCGTCACTGTCACTAATTCAGGGTAAATGAGGAAGTAGAGATTTAAATGAGCTCAGAAGTAAATGTAAAAATGCAGAAGGACCACAAAAAAGATAAAAGTAAAAGGAACAATAATAGTTAAGTACCTTTAAACTATCAGAGAAGAGCATGCTTTGCTGCATAGAAACCTCATCATAATTGGCGGGTTCACGAGGAAACGGCATTGATGCAGTTGTAGTAATTGTCTCCATGAAGGATTGACTTAAAATAGTAGCTTGAAAGTCCTTATCCTGTAACAACCATTTCCACCAATAGTACGAGATAAACAAACATGTGTTTCTAATCTTGAACTCCACACAAAAATTACAGATATTAAACATTCTTGAGGTCGAATAAACAATTAGCAGAAACATTAAATGTAATGGTCCCTGCAAGAGACAACTTAAAGATGAACTCTGTCTCCTGTTATAGTGTCTCTCTCAGAGAGAGGGGTGGTGGACTGGGCTTCATATAAATGAAAAGGAATATAAAACAACTGAAAAGCAGCAAGTTGTGCTTTTCCTCTTTTATGGACAGCTAGAATCACTTCCCAATCTTGAAAAGCAGAAACCAAAACCACAGACAAAACAAACAGAATTGAAGTAGGAAGAAACAATAAACTAATAAAAGAAGGATAATGCATATTCCCCATTACAAAATCCATGAATTAAAGAGCAAAACTTCAAGAATAGACCAATCTTGGCAAAACTACACTCCTATTGTTCATAGGCAAGAGGAATATTTTTATTTTTTTTGGTGAAATTCTAAAATTAGTACCAAATCCTTTAAAAACCACCAAAAGTTCAAACTTTATCACAAAACTCAACTCACAGCCAAAAAATTCAATGAGAAAAAAACCTAGAACACCAAGATTTAGTCTTCAATTCAATTAACACTTGCATTGATTCATAACCATAGAAAAAAGAAATACAAAATCTACAATCTTGGTTTTCCAAAACTCATCACGATTAATGTTAACTCAATCAAGAAAACAATTCAAGAAGCATAAAGCTCAAAAAAATTAAGAACTCACCAATACGTCCCAAAGTTCTGAACAAGCAACGACTCCCAGTCTCTCAGGCAATTAAACAAACACCTCATACGCAAGAAACAGTGCCAAAAACACTGCCTTTCGCCCAGCCCACATTCGCTTTCTCATTCAACGTTGATCATAGAGTGTGACTTTGAAGAAAGGCGAAAGCAGACAACACAAAGCTAGGCCGAATAGAAACCAAGTCACTATATAGTGGTTTAGTACCACGATTTTGACTGAACCCAAATGGAAAACGACAATTATATGGATATTCCTTTTCTTCTTTTTCTTTCGATTTTGTTGGTGGGAATGGGATATTGTGAAAGTGGGAGAACAAGCGAAGACGAAGATGAGAGCACGTCGTGATTTGTGTGTATTTATATGTGAGAGCGAATTTGAAGCGTTTGAAGTAATTCAAGCCCTTTTGGGAGCAGAAAAATGGGAGGTATATAAGCAAAGCTTCCTCTAAATTCTAATCATTGCTCTGTTTCGTGGGGCACCACTAACCCGTGAAATTTGTTATACTTATTTAATACGCTTTTGCCACTAAAATGAGGCAAAAGGAAAAGGACCACCTATATATATATATTATTGCCAAATTCTAGGCCTACCCGGGATGTATATGTTGGACGGAATAATAACATTTTAAAGTCAAGGGTAGGTTCAGAAATTGTTATCCTAGCTCATGATCTTACAATATAAACATAGATATTTTAACCTATTTCACTTCCTCATATGTTTGAGTTATTTGAGCTTAGGATATAAGAAGTGGTATTTTAACTTATTTCACTTCGTCATTTGTTTGAGTTATGTCACTTTGTCGTATATTTTAAAACATTACACTGAAATTGATAGGGACGAGACTGCAATAACAATCTAGTATAGTTATGATTCAATTTTCATAAATTAAAGCTAGGGTCATTTGTAAACCATGATTTGTTATAATGAATTGAAAATTTATCGAGTTTTCTCGTATTCTTCATTATCGTAATTTTGATTTTAATCAACAAAGATTGAGAAGCTTTGTTGTTCACATATTCCCTGTGCTCGACATATTCCCCCAAAGTTAACGTTTATCAGATAAAATGTTCGAAAAAAAAACAAGTTGTATGTTTAAAAAACGAGAAACCAAGACTTTATCCATACAAGACTTTCTCTAAATGAATAACATTCTATGAACGGGTATATACATAAATTATATCTTATACAAAAGCTATTAATATTTTTTAAATTGAAGGATTTTTGCATAACAATAATTGTCCATTTACATATTAGCGGTAATTTACAATGATATTAACTAGAAAAATATAGCATTTACCGTGAATTTTTTTGTCCAATCATTATTCGAAGATGTAAACTATTTGGTAGACGAAAAATCTTCATACAGTTCACATTAGTTCACAAGTCATAACCCAGATGAAATAGGTAAATCATAAACCTCATAAAGTTTTGGTGGGTGAAAAGTTGATTATTTCTAGGAATTTTAGCTCATTAACTTTACTATACATCTCTCAATCAATCCATCTTTAGAACCATAAAGTTGCAAATTTACTTTTTTTAGCAAATGTTTGACAACTGCAAATCAAGATAATTACATAGTCAATCAAGGTCTACGTCAACTTTTTTAGGAATTACCAAATATCTATTTCTTCCAAGTCTTACATAATTAAGTGTAATTTACACATTTCTTATCAATGACCAAGAACGTCATCATCTTTTAAATTATCCAAGAGTAATATATACAAAACGATTTGGACTCTAAATATTTTTTGTGTTTCATTTATATTGATGAGTTCATTTTATAAAGCAGTAGATTTAAATTTATAATAATGAATCTTTAGGTTAGTTGAATATTCTGGGTTTTAAAAAATGTTGTTTGAACTTTGAATATTAATTTTGAAATTTTTATTTTTTCTTCTTTAAAAAAATAGGTGCGTGTAAGTGAGGTAATTGGTAAAAGCTTAATCATTCATTGGTCAAATTTCGAAAAGATTGTACATTAGTAATGGGTCCAAAAGGAACATAGTGCTTTAACTTTTGTGAAGATAGTGGCAATTTTAATTATTTATATAGTTCTACAGATGGGAACATAAAGTGTTTGAAATCATCATTAGTTGGTGGGTGTGATAGTGTTAATTAATATTAAATCAACTTTTCAAATTTAAATTAATCAGTGCCGTTAATGGAGGGTGGATCATGTTTGTACCATTTTCAGTTTCACATATGAGAAGTCATGATATGAGTTAACAACAGATTTTGTTGACAAATTACTTGAATCAAGCTTAAAACAATAATCGGGGCAAACTCGATTTTTTTAGTATTAATGTTATATATAAAAATTATTACGATTATGTATAAAAATAATTACTATTACACACAATTATCTAAAATTTATTTTATATTTTTTTAAAGTTTTTTTTTTTTTTTTG
Organism: Stenogyne calaminthoides; assembly: GCA_037126765.1. Taxonomy (NCBI): domain Eukaryota; kingdom Viridiplantae; phylum Streptophyta; class Magnoliopsida; order Lamiales; family Lamiaceae; genus Stenogyne; species Stenogyne calaminthoides. The sequence continues at coordinate 687,909 of JBBCBC010000057.1, forward strand.
CATAAGAGTGATAATTTTTACACATAACAATGAAAAAATTTATGAATATACCTAATTCACAGGAGTGTCATTACGATCAGTTTAATTAGATAAAGCCAATCATACAAATTTGTTATCATACTTAATTGGTTGATTATTTAATTAAATATTCTCTATACAGTCACATTTCTCAAAAACCAAAAATCATAAAAATACACAAAACATAAATCACGCCAAAAAAAAAAATGCAAATTTAAATTGTTGGATTTAATTTTTACAACAATTGAATTTATTTCAATCAAATTCAATAATTAAAAGGGGGTCCAATACATTTACCTAAACACATCATCATTGATATTTCAAGTGTTGGAACTCGAATTCATTGAGGTTTCATATTAAGTTTTTTGAATGACAGATGTGAGAGTTGGGCCCATTAAGAAAACCACTTTCATTTGGAGCCCAACTCAATTAAAGGCCTTCTTAATTATGGGCTAAATACACTGACCTTTATTTAAGGCCCAACTACATACTCAACTTGAAGGCGTCAACTGTATGAAATTAACTTGATGCCAAATACTATGGTATTAAAGTCAAACGTTTAACTATGCATGATACAAACTTGTATGAAAATTTCCATGAAATGTGTAATTAGATCACTAATAATTCTCAACGTGCATGTTTTACTAAATATCAAAATATCAGAAGCAGTGAAAATGTCTGCATCAAATTTCATCGTCCCCTCCATGAAACTGTCTCCTTAAAGCTTGAATAAATGTCCAGCCTGAGACAACATTGACAGAAAATGTGCATGTTAGGAAATATGAAGGTTGTACTTTTACCCTAGCCTTTTCTGTTTATAAAAGGACATAAGTTGATAAAAATAAAAGTTCACAGAATAAAAGCAGTGAGGTAAAAAAGAGAAGGCAAAAACAAAACAATAAAATACATGCACAAGCCCATAGAATAAATTTGATACCAAATGGCATATAGTTCGCAATATTTAATTGGATCCGTACTAATACTACAATATTAATTCACTGATATTATAAAGAGAGCACCACAATTTTTAACACACACAAATACTAAGTCATGTTATGAAGTTATGATATTAGATAAATAAATGTAATTATATCCATTTTATGGAATGAGATCGCATGTTTCATAATTGGTGTTCCACTTTGTACTTCATAATATGGATGGATGGCACGTGAAATAATAAAAAATATTCAACGAACCACCATATTCTGAATACATGTGTTAAAAATCCAGCAAGATCTAGGAGGGTGAAGACCAATTAAATATGAAAAGTGGAACATGAGAATCGAACCACAATTCAATATGAACTGTGAGAGTGACTCATAAATTAAATATTAGGGTAAAAAAGAAGGTAAAGGGCATTGTGGAAAGTAAAAAACTCACAAGTGAGAATTCATGCTAGAGAAATTGAAGAAGCCCCTCACTCTCCTTAATCTAGTGATCTTCACATCCTTCTCACTCTCAAAAATCTCACCCAACGTCTGTGAAAAGTCAAAACTACCCCTCCCCAACTTTTCCTCACCCTTGAAGCTCCCCCACCTCTTTGAACCAAAATAGCTCTTCTTCTTAACCCTTGATCCATCACCTCCACCCGAAACAACCCCTTTCCTGAACGAAAACGTGCATTCAAGGGACATCGAAGGGCCCACGTAAGGCCCGTCGAACCCCACCCAGTGGGGGCATTATGGTAATTTTGGCACCATCATGCAACAATCTTGGCGGTAGGTCCAAACACCTAGCTACCTTATTCTTTGATGCTTCCGGGCGGCAGAAGGTGGAAACCCCGCCTCCTCCGCCCCGGCCCTAGGCTTTCCGGGAGCCTCCTCCCACTTAAACGGAATCGGATGAAGCGGCGGCGTTAGCATTAAGGGCTCGTTTGGTTTGCATGGAAATTTGGATAGCAAAAGTTTGGGTGTAGAGTTTGGTTCATAATGATCCTCAACTTCTAAACACATTGTGTCTCTTTGAATAAAATATTATACGTACAAGTTTATGTTTATGTGTGTATATATACTTGGGTAAGGGTTTGAGGGAGTTAATGGTAATTTCACATGAGGAGCCTCCTCGGGTACACTATTCACGAGTTAGTAAATGGGGAAGTAATTAAGTAACGGATAGTCCAACAACTTTGGGAAGTTTAAATGACTATAATGGCCCTTAAATACTTAAAAAGAAGAGTAAAATACTCCTTGGTGATGTTTAATGACTATTACGACCCTTAAATTGGAAAAGAATACATAGAGTTGGTATCCATGTAACGTCAACATGGAGATTATTGGAGGCAACCTGAAACTAACAATACTAAATTTGGTACAGCAACACTTTTATCAAATTTCATCTCTCGGACATTTGCCAATAAATATAGATAACGAAATTAGCCAAACTCCTTTTTCATTAGCATGTATGAATATATTTGATGCATCCCAAAAAATGCAAGTGATACATGTAGCTTGTAGGGATGTTATGCATGTACATAACATAAGCGTGATGTATGTGTGCACATGCATGTGTTGACTTCAACCTAACATACCATGTGATGCATGGGAGTCCCTTTCATTGTAATTTTGTTCACATTATGATCAATTCCTCTTCATTCTTCCTCAAATTAAAGCACATCACAAAAAACTTGTTATTTGTTATATATGGAATCAAGATTTTTATAGTACAGAATGATCTAAACAGAATCTGTGATTTTTAAATTTATCTAGTCAAAAAAGAGAAAGCTAGTAAAAATTGACAAAATTTTGTATGAGACGGGTAAAAATATTAGCCACAAGAACAAGATGAACAGATTATGCATATTAGATTTAGTTGCTAAACATTGTAATCAGATGGATAATTTGAGGATATAAATCAGAGAAGACAAGTGATCTCTAAAATGAGTGGTTACTTCAGAATCTCTACAATGAGTGGGAAGAAACTTTATCAACAGTTTCAAACTATTTCTTGAAATGTATGATACCATCAAACGCCATGGATCCTTCTAGACCTCCGATGATTCGCGATATTCGGACTTCAAGGCCCCTCTGAACTTCTCGGAAGAGTGTTCTGATGCTATCAGCGAATCGTTTTATGTCGAAGTTTTCTGGCATTTCAATATTTTCTTCCACATCGACAAATCCGGAGGCTATCTTACCTTGCACTTCCATTAATTTTTGTCCCGTTGCGACTATATACCTCTGCAGTTGAAACGTTTCTTCGAGAAAGTGCTCCAGCCTTTTCGTTTCGTCGTCTGTTCTAGCAATGGTAGAGCCTCTGCAGTTCAGGTTCAGGTCATTCTCGTCCTGCAGTTCATGCAGTTCAAGTTCATTAACAAGATAGAGTAAAACTTGGGTGTGCTGTGCAATTGGTATGTAACTAATACTGTTCAGTGCAAGCGTACAACTAATACCTTATAGTGAAACAACTAATACCTTATATTGAAACAACTAATACCATTTAAAAATGCACTTGAAAGAGATGATGCATACCATTCTCTGACAAAGATCATCAGTTTTCCCCTGTAGATTCTGGTATCGGTCGACCTGTTTATTCAGGAGGGAAGTAAGCGCGTACAGTCCCTTCACCGCAGAATCGGGAGTGCTGATTTCGTTGTTCTCACAGCTTTCTTGTTTTCCTGTCAACCTCTCAAGCATGAGGAATTGCTGCTTGAGTCGCTTGATCTTGTACGAGACCCCAAGAGCGTGAATATCCATTTTCTTCATAGGATTGCTTCGCTTGCTCGTCCCTTCCCCCATCGATGGCAATGTTTCGAGATTTGATACAGCATCTGAATCCATACTTTCCTGCCTAGAATGATCAGGGCCCACGTCTGCTTCTTTCTCGTCTAGCTGTGGATACTGAAGTGTCAAAACAATATCCTTTGGCTGTTCGTTATCCTCGATTTCTTCAGCCTTTTCGTTCTCTACTAAAATATCCTCAGCTATTGCCTTCATTTCTTGCCTTTTTTGCCCTGGTTTTCTTTTAATTACCTTGACTTTCGACCATACCGTGTTATGGTTTATGGCCGCCTCGTGTAGTGAAGAGGTGAAATTCAACTTCTGGAGATTCGGAGGATTGAATTGCATCACTAACTGTTCTTTAAGTGAATGTAACTCCGTCTCACGGTCCATTAACAGTGCTTCCAGCTTCATGTTTTCTTTCCTGAGCTGTGTAATGACGTGATCGAGCCCTTCGATATGTGAATTTAGCCTCTTTGATTCTATTTCCATGCTCAATAAACGCCAACGGAAAGCTTCTAGCTTTTCGTCTTTGAGCCTCAGCTGCTCGACGAATGCATCTATTTCGAGGCTATGCCTTTCTTGAACCGCCATCTCGTATTTTGCTGTCTCTGAATCAACCCAGTTCTCCAAATGTTCAGCATCAGATATCATCCCTAAAGTTGCAAACGACACAGGAAAGAAGAATTAGGGGGCATTGAAGCAGCTATATACCATGTTTTAATTCTTAAAAGTGATTCTCGGAAGGTTTTAGTTACTAATAAGTGATTCTTTTACATCACATTGCTTCTGATTTTACTACTAAAATCAGTTTAAATCATTTTTCCAAAAGCATATCACTTGCAAACACTCCCTAAGGTTGAAACACAAAACATAATAGGCAAATATGATGCATAATTGGTGGGAGGGTGAGGGGGTGATATATAATGCAAGTTTCATATAAAAAAAAGAGATCTTACGTTCCGTTCCAGGATTCAGATAGGGGTCGGGTGGCATAAGCGACAAAACTTCAACTCCGTTTCTTACTTCAGGTTGCTCGGCATCCATTGACAACGACATCATACCTTTCGACTGTCTACCTTTTCCACCAGAAAATATATCCGTCTTCATATTCACATGCTTAGACAACATATTTCTCAAGGAATGCCTATCCTGTTTCGTCTCAGAAACCACCTTCCACTTTGCTATTTCCAGCTCCGATTTCTCTCTCTTCGACTTTGATGATTTCACTTCTTTTAAAAGCATCTGTTTCTCAGCTGTATCTGATTCCGATTTCCTAAGCATAGCTGATAAAATCTGGTCTTTCTGCTCCAAATCCTTGCGCATTTTAACAATCTCCATCGACAATCTCTGTGTCATTATTACAGCTTCCTCTTTCTCATCCAAAACTGAGTCCAGATCTTGCCTTGCTGCTTCCACTTGCCTAACGGCCCGACACATTTCAGCTTCGAGCTGTCGTTGATTTGAAACAAGCTCGATGAACGCCGTTTTATGCTTCAAGATTTCGCTAGAATGGCGTTGAGCTTCGCGGTGTGCGTTCTCTCTCAACTCTTCTAGAATATTCTCAGCCTTCTTGACTTTCTCCTCAACCTCGACTCGTTTTTTCTCGATTTCCTCAATCGATTTATCCTTTAACTGCAAAATGGCTTCATTTTCCTTCAGTTTTCCATTCAATTCGGAAATTGAATTCTCCTTCTTTATCTTGAGAGCTCTCAAATCATTCATAAGTGCACCAATTTGCTGCCTTAGCCTCTTTCTCTCATTGCACCAGCTCTGTTCTCGAGCTGCAACGATGCTCACAACCTTCTCGTTGGCTTTTGCTTCTTCGCTTCTTCTTTTCTTCAATTCTACAATCTGTTTCTCTGCGTTTTCCAGCTTCTGCAGAAACTCCGATTTTCGATATTTTGTTTCCCCCCTTTGAAGCCTCCAAACAAGAAGTCCTAAAAGATGAGTACTTCCTCTAAGCATCCTATTTCTAACATCTAACCACTTATCATCGCATAGTTCAGGCTCTGGCAAGAGCTTGAGAGCAAAAAATGCACAAGAAACACCGAAAAACATCGGATATAACGTATCCATGTTCTCTTCGGACATCATAGTGAAAGAACACGAGACGCCCTTTTCATCCATCACCGTTTCTAAGAAAAGCCCACCTCTGAAAATGCCATAAAAGTAATGAAATTAACAAAATCTGGCTTTTTAATTGCGAAATATCAAGAATTGTTATATGACTCAAGGGCTATCCCCAATTTCATAGGCTAAAATATCAAGAATTTAACTACAAGTCTACAATAAACAGAAATAGAAGGGAGAATAATTCCTGAAAATTCCAAATTTTCTGGACAATGAACACATAATTTGGAATTTCAAGAATTGAATAAAGGCTATCACCAACTTCATTGGCAAAAACAGTAGAATTCAAATAAAAAATCCAGAAACAGAAAGCAAGAGCAGAATATTCCAAAATTTCTTGACAATGAAACACATGGTTTGGAATTTCAAGAATTGAATAAAGGCTATCACTAACTTCATAGGCAAAAACAGTAGAATTCAACTACAAAATCCAGAAACAGAAAGAACAGATGAAAATCTCTCTCTCTCACACACACAAGAGCAGAATATTCCAAAATTTCTTGACAATGAATCACATAATTTGGAATTTCAAGAACTGAATGAGGGCTATCACCAATTTCATAGGCTAAAGTACCAAGAACTAAACTACAGCATACAAAATCATAAAGAAAGAATGATTCACCCACTCTTTCTATCTGCCTCTCTCACACAAACACACAAAAGAGCAGAAAACTACAAAGTTTCTTGACAATGAAACACAAAATTTCGTAATTTCAAGAATTTGAACGAGGTTATATAGCATTTACTTGCAAGAATTGGGGCCAACTTCTCTTCAATCAACACATGAGAGCTCCCTCCCCCAAAATCTTTCAGCTAAAAAAGAACCCATCTTTGTAAATTGCAATGACCAAATCTTGCTTAAACAAAAAACCAAACCTTTACAATTTCAAACAAGCAAAATTGCCCAGATGAAGAAAGCTGGTAAAATGAAGCTATCCTTTTATAAATCGTCAGAGAACGCCAAAATCATGAACTTTTACACGTGTGAACTCTGCAAAATTAGTTAAAAAGGAACACTTGGTACAGTAACAGAGTATTATAAGAAAAAATCAGTGAGAGAAAACACACTGTTTATACTTTCCCTAGTTTTCAGTGATGGCCCCATCAAACCCCATTTTTTCAAACACCCTTTTTCTCACTATCATATTTATTCATGTTTATCTTGATATTAATTGAAATAGGGATGTTTATGTAGAAGCAAAATTGGGCCAATTCTTGGTAATTTTGTCAAATTTTTCTGAGGATATTTAATTATATTTAATTATAGACAAGAAAACAGTGTTGTATTTCTGAAATTATAGTTTTTTTTGTATTGAAATCTTTCCAGGTTGTCTTGGTTGTCTATCTCTCTCAAGTGTAGCCCCACAACATGGATATAACTTGTATATGTAGAATTATAACTAGGCTGTAACATCAAGAATATTTTTCTCATGATGTTTTGTGATTATTCCTTTTTTGCCCTTTTGCAGGATTTATAAACTCAAAGATTCTAACTTTATGAATTAGTTGATGGCATATGTTTTCTAATGCAATTGAAAAAAAAAAAGAAAGAGAGAGAATGTAACTGAGATGGACCACAGCAATGCCAGATTCAGTTTATACCCTAGAATTATGGATCTTGGGAATTTCAATTTTCAATATCCTTATCAAACTCCAAAGCAACAAGATTTGCAGTTTCTTCCAATTAAATTTTCCTCTGTTTTGGGGGTGTGAAGTTCCTTGCTTGTTAATTAATAGGCAAAAGTCTGTGCACATGATTGAAAGTTGAAACTGATCCAATTTTAATTTAGTTTTGACATATTATAATATAAAAATATAATTTTATATGAAAGGGTTTCATAAATAAAATAAAATAAAAATTAGTACAATTTAATATTATTTTAAAATATTAAAACATTAATATTCAAATTATATTTCATTTTATTGCGACTCTGTCTCGTACAAGTTGCGCTCTATCAATTTTTTTACACCTCCTTCTTGTCAAAAAAAAAAAAAATCTTTACACCTCCATGTAAATTTGGTTTTCTAACTTAAATTAGATTTCATTTTATTATATTGCTACTTTGCTATCGATCTCAAGTAAAAATTTCTTGTAATATAGGTAGTTATCATCCTTCAATAATTATATATTAAAAGTAGTATAAAATAACATCAACAATCAATAAATATATATATTTATCACAGTATCCCTCCACATGCTCATAAGATGTAATATAATGGGATTTTTTTTGACAGGAGACAGTGCCGATCCTATAAAACATGAAACCTAAGTCGATCAAAAATTTAGGCCCCAATTTTTTTTTTTTATATGAATTTAAATGAAATATATATTGCAATGTACATTTTTGCTTATATAGAATATATATATACATATATATAATGTCAATATTTAAAACACTTCTATACATAAATATTATGATAAAAATATTCTAGACATTTTTTTATCTAATCAAATTGTTCAAGACAAAGTCTCATGTGCAATTGGTGCACGGATTTAAGATCCGTGCACTGGTCCCAACCCTACCCATTTATCCACAAAATATGTCTAATATATTTAATGGGTCAAGTATTTTTTTAAATAGGTCATTCATTTGCGAATCAAGACGGACACTTAAGTCTTATTAAAAGCACCATTTAATATGTTATTTTTCAAGCTAATATGACAAATATCTACCATCTACACACTACAAAATAAACCTTATTTAACGAGATAATTTAAAGAGAGAAAATTAAACCCTCGTCAATAACAAAGATTTTAATGAGGAAATAATTTAAAAAAGAATTTAACGAGAGAATAAAACTCACGCAAAAGGACGAGGATTTAATGAGGATCAATCCCTCGTCAAATGTGTTCGGGAGGGCGAATACCCTCGGCAAACTTTAATCCAAAATTAACAAGGGAATTTACCCTCTGCAAAACTTTGCCTGACACACCCATGAGGGCCCACAAGGGCTATTGTCCATCTGCAAAATTTGACCAAAAAGTTGAAAAATACACCGCCTATTTACATTTCATTATACATTTAACACAGCCCACGCATCTCATATTGCACCTTTCTTTAAACATTAACATTAATTTCTTTCACAAATCCCTCTTCACCCATGCTGTCTCCGTCAAACCTGCAATTTCTCCTCCCAAACCCACGAAGGATGCTCAGGTGGGGTTGACGCTGTCACAGCTGGACCCGAACATGTCTTCGCCGATCTTTGCTGGCAGCACCAGCGGACTCCTCCGCAAGGCCCAGGTGGAAGAGTTCTACTTCCAGCAATTTAAACAGGGGATGGATCGGAGAGGAATCGCCTTAATTATCTTCGCTAGCTCGCCGGCTTCAAGCAATTTGTTCACCGGATTAAATCCGTCGATGTATTTCCCCTTTATGAACACCATTTGTAAGCTTATGTTGTTTTCCCCAAATTTTTTTCGGTAATTCCTTTGTGTATGCGAAACCCTTTTGTGGCTGGTGAAAGTAAATTATGACCCTATCCTCGGTGCCGGGGAGTCGAATCGAAGAATTGGAAGGCGATTTTTCAAGTTTGGAGGATTTGGGGGAAGACGATAGGAAGGAATTGTGGTGCGGTGAAGGTGTTTGATAAATTGTGTTTGGGGATTCAGAAATGGAGTACAATTTCTTGACCTTGCCTTTGAATGAATTCCTGGAGACAAACGTGAATCCCTGCAAACTCGGAGCCATTTCGCTGGAACAAATAGCACATGTTAAACAACCGTTTGTTTTCTACCGTCGCCGTGGCAGAGGAATTGACCGATTAAAAACTGTGACGGAATGATTTTAGATTTCTGTGATTTCTTTCCATTCTGTGTTTCTTTAATTATCGAGGGCCATGCCGAGGGATTTCACATAGATTTTGGCGATGGCCTGTAGCCCTCGGGAATCCTGACACATGTCAGCGCTCGCTAAAACCCTCGCTATTTTGCGAGGGTCTAATTTTCCCTTATTAATCAATTAGCGACGAGCATTTTAAAGAGGGTCTCGTTCCCTCGTTAAAACCCTTTTTAAATAGGATTCCCTCTTTAAATTTCTCGTTAAATTCCTCTTTAAATACCCATTATTTTGTAGTGACATTTATATTGGTTAAATAAATGATAATTATTAAAGATAAATTATTGTGAATTTTTTTTTGGATATTCTGACCACATCTTTTAATATTTCAGTCATTTTATTCATATATTAGTTAAAAACTATAATAATTAAGTCAAAATTGATAATTTTAAAAAATAAATATTAAGTGTCACGAATCAAAACATGAATTACTCAAAATTTATAATCATTGCAAATTTTCATTAAGAAAACCAATGAAAATGTCACAATCTTTTAGTTGAAAAAAAGAAGAAGTAAAAGAGTAAAATAATTAATAAAATATGAATTGTGGTTAAGATAAAAATAATAATTAATGACTTGAAAATTAAAAACATGTTAACATGGGGTTCTGATCATGGATCCCTGACAAAATGAGGTAGGGTCTTTACCAATAGGCTAATTGCATTTAGATTAATTATAGTTATTATACAATATATATCTTATATATATAAACAAAAATAATTTTGGGCCCCCTAAAATTTAGGATTTTAGCCTGAGTCGACCGCCTTGTCGGCCTCACTATAGGAGCGGCCCTGACAGGAGATGTAATATAATGAAAATTAAATTCAAACAAAACCTAGGATCCAATTGAGTCTTTCTAGAGGGCTGCAGATTCAATGAAATAATATATTACTCGTGTGACACGAAATACAAAATAAATTTCTAATATAAATTTCAACATATATGAATATATATATATTGATGATATACATGCATGTATACAAAATAATTAAAGTGATTGTAGAACCACCACCATTGGACTAACCATGTGCCCTAGACATTAAGAATGGTGGGCCTGTGTTCCTGTAGTTGCACACTCATATTCAGCTGATGTTGAATTTCGTAGGTACATTTAATTATGATATGAGCTGTATTCAATATTGCTTTTATGGGCTAATAAAGATATGTGATATTTTTTAAACCAAAGTTCTAAACTATAAATCGTAAACCCTAAACCATCAACCGTTCGGGTCGGGTGAACCATGAACCACTTGGACCGATTTTGAATCGGGTTGAGTTGAGTTCGGACCGGGTAAAAAATATATTAATCTCAATAAGAAACTCAATATTAAGTTTCATATTAAAATCATATATATATATATGAGACACTATATAGTTATATACCTAGCTATATAAATAGATATAGCCATGTTAGTAACATGACAATGAATTCATAATAGTCAATATGCTGATGAGGCCCCATAGGTCTGGACACTTGAGAAAAATCGATGTTATACTTGATAAAGTATGTTACATCTGATTTAATTAATTGTACATTCTATGTATATTATTTTGCACTATTAAAGCCTTTTAAGTTTTAATACAGGGAGCAAGTGCATTAGTTCCGTTCATATGATTATGCAATTTATACGATTAATTGATTTTTTTTATCTTGTAATGTTGATCCAAATCTTAATTTTACTAACTTACAAATTTTTATATTGGTCCTGCAACTTTATAAATTTAACCTTTTCGTCCCGCCACCAACTAGTTATCTGTAATAGCAGATGACAGGATTAAAAAATCAATTTTTTTTTTTTAAGTTACATTACTAAAATCAAAATCCGTAAATTATGATCTTGGTTCCCTAATTTATAATGAGTAGTGTCAAATTACAAAGATAACAATTTAAGTGGGAAATATATATATTTTTTTTTCTTGTAATTTTGACTCATTTTGATTTTGGTCCTACTAATTGATGTTTTTTATTTTATCTTGGTAACTTTACAAAATTCGATTTTTTCATTTTGTGACAAAAATCGAATTTTGCAAAGTTGTCCAAAATAAAATAAAACGTAAATTAGGACCAAAATCAAAATGAGTCAAAATTATAGGAAAAAAAATCTATATTTCCCACTTAAATTGTTACCTTTGTAATTTGACACTACTCATTATAATAATACTTATGGAAGATTGTAATATACTATGCTGATACAAGATTAAAAAATGTGTCCAAGAGAAATAGCAGTACTTTGTATTACTAATACTAGTAATTTTCTCGTGCGATGCACGAATTGAATATTATAAATTTAATTATAAGATTATGTAATGTAAGATACGAAATATAATATATAAATTCAATTTAAATTATTTTACCTACCAATCGATCTTTTTAATTTTTATTTTATTTACTTTTCATAATATATGAAAAATATATTGTATATGTGTGGGTGACTCACAATTTATTTAATTAAATTATAATTTTTATTATGTAATAAATGTTGGAGAATCGGGGTGTCCGGATCTATTCGAGGTGATTATTTAAATACATATTTAAATTAAACAGTTAATTACTAGTATGAATTAATACTAAATTAATTCAACATAATAATAAACAACATGCGTACACATAATTCACGTAAAGCCTAAACATGCGGAACTAGGAGTTACGGAATTACTAACCTCTTAAAGAAAATCAAACGGATGTATCAACCCAAGAGTCTTCCCAAATATATCCCCAAAGTCCACGTGCGTTATCCGGTGGGAAGATTTCAACGAACGATTTTAATGGAGAAAAAAAAAAATATTTTGTTACCACCTTTGTGAATTTCAAATATTTCTAACACATGAAATTGCACTTTGGAATAAAGAGTTCATCCCCTATAAATAGGGAGGAGGGGGTGGACGATTTTTAGGGTTAAAAATTAGGAAAAAAATCTTTTCTTGGTCTCCAAAAAATCTTGAATATATCTCATATATTCTTTTCTCCTTAATTAAATTTTCCATAAAAATTTATTTCCCCTCTTCTACCTAATTTTCAAAAATTACACTAATAAAGGAGTCAAGATTTGACTTCTTGAATTTATGAGATAATTATGTATTCCTACAATAATTATCTCTTTCCATAAAATATCTACAAGAAAATCAAGACAATTTTTTCTTCCTTTAATAGACAAAAATTTCGAAAATAATGACTTGGAAATAAGCAAGAATATTTTTCTCTCTCTCTCATTAATTGGACTTTATTTTGGGCTATTTGGGGGGCATTTAGGATAATTAAGATTGAACCTCCAATGGACTATGAAACTTTAATATTTTGGGCCAAATATTATTCAAGTCCATTAATATTAATTTACTCCACAATAAAATTAATATTGGACTATCCATCTTAACTCATATTACGATTTCACATATAACATGGCTCCCGATCATTATTTCCCGCGTTTAAGATTATCTTAGTCCATTAATTAATTAAGCCAATGAAACAAGCTTTATATTAATTAATATCTTTGTCCTTGGAGTAAAGACAAACTCAACGTTATTATCCATGCCGGAAATAAATTTCCACTTGCAAGATTTGGCATGATAAAGGATATGAGCCCACCAGGGGACAAATCAAGCAAGACGTCTTTGCGCGCGATTCTCCATATTAAATGTCAAAGAATCATCATGTAATTAATAATATTGCCCAAGATATAAGGTATCGAATCGCATTGACTCTCTTCCCATCATAAGTCAAAGCAATAGTCATTAATTTCACACGATCCTATTTAAGGGACGGAGATTAAGAAACAAGGCACCACTGAGGTCTAATTCTTGTATATTCAGTACCGAAGAATTTGTCCTCGTATAGGTCCTCATTCAGTGCACCAAAAATGCTCTAGTGTGATCCCTTGGTCAAGACAGACCAATCTGGGTCTCACACTTCAACCGTTCATGATGGTTCGTTCATTTCCATCTGGGTTGTGAATTTATACTTAATTACGAGGATTGTTAATTTGATCTTGAAAGGATCGGGTATCACCAAATTAACTACAACGTAATACTTATTGTCTTATCGAACGGGTTTGCAATAAACATATAGAACATTCATCCATATTTAATGCTAGTGATTAAATATTTATTTCAGTAAATAAATAAGAAACATCAGTTTGATTATACAAAGTAAAAACATATTTTTCAGTATAACCCCAACAATCTCCCACTTATACTCAAAGTCTGCTTTTAAGTATATTTCGGAGATGTCTCGTGTTCTATGTGACATCTAATGTCACCCTACACGAAACCTAATAATATTTCTCCCACTTATACTCAAAGCAGATTAGCGACGCCCTTGGACACCCATTCCTTCCACATGTCTCTTGAATGTCGAGGCGGCGACCCTTTGTGAATGGATCTGCTGGGGTTGTCTTCCGATCTGATCTTAGCCACCTCAATGTCTCTCTATTAACGATTTTTTCGTATGAGATGATATTTTCTTTCAATGTGTTTGTTTGGCTTTGTGGGCTCTCGGCCCCTTGAATTTGCAAATCGCTCCTTGCGTTATCACAATGAGACCGTGATTTTGTCGGGCAAATTCGGGACCACGCCCAAGTCCACCAGAAGTTCTTGAGCCAAACCGCTTCCCCGGCACCTCACAAGTAGCGGCGTGCTAAACTTCCATGGTAGAATCACGATGCATTTCTTCTTTACGTTTCTCCATGTCATGGCTCCTCCCCACGCAGAACACACTACCCGAGGTAGACTTTCCGAGTCAATGTCCGATTGGAAATCCAAGTCCGTGTAACCGGCGGAGATCGGGGTCTGACTTGTAAACCAACATTATGTCCCGTGTCATTTTCGTGTGCTTGAAATATTCTTTCTTTGCGCATTCCAATGCTCTTTCCTGGGTTACTTTGATATCTTGCCACCATGCCTACGACCAGCGGATATCCGGGTCTCTCACACAAAGATTTGCATACATGGGCTTCCCACACCAAGCATAAAGGGATGTCCTTCATGTCATCTATCTCTTTCTCGTGTCTTGGGATACATCTATTTGGATAGATGGATTACTTTACGTAGAGGGCACAAAGCCTTTCTTAGAATCATGCATCTTTGAAGTCGCTTCAAAATAAAAGATATCTATATATGAGGCTTGCGAAAGCCCGATCATTCTTTTCTGCGATCTCGGTGATCTTGATCCCTAGGATGTGACCGGCTTCCCTAAGTCCTTCATATCGAACTATTTTGTGACCATGCCCTTACGCCCGATAACACCTTTACATCGTTTCCGATGAGCGTAATGTCGCCCACGTATAGTACCAAAAAAATACCAATGCAGTTCCATCATGCTTTTTATAGACACAACTTTCAAATTCATTTTGATTGAATCCGTAGGATTTTATAACTTGATCAAAAAAAACGATTCCAAGCTCGGGATGCTTGCTTGGTCCATAAATGGACTTCCCGAGCTTGCAAACCGGATGCTTCTTGGCCTTTTTCAATGAAGCCTTCGGGTTGTTGCATATAGATTACTTTCGTCGTCAAGATTTCCATTTAGGAAAGTTGTCTTGACGTACATTTGTCGAGATCTCAAAATCTAGATCTTGTGAAAGAATCGACAAGAGAATGTGGATGGACTTGAGCATGGCTACGGGTGAAAAGGTTTCCTCATAATCGATCCCTTCTTTCTGAGTGTACCCTTTCGCCACAAGTCTTGCTTTGAAGATTTCCCTTTTTCTCTTGTATACCCACTTGCATCCGATGGGTTTTACCCCATCAAGTGGTTCGACTAGCTCCCACACCTTGTTGTGATCCATTGAACCCATCTCGGCTTCCATTCTTTGTTTTTGCGAAGATTGAGTATCTTTGTCTTGGATCGCCTCGTTGTAGGACCATGGATCTGATTCTTCTGCGGAGATCAAGTTCGAAGACTCTCTGATCCCCAAGAATCTCTCGGGTTTTCTAATAACCCTCCCACTACGACGAGGTTCCGGTTGTGTAGGTGTGACGTTTGGTATGTCATTTTGGACAGTTGACAATGGAGTCGGCCCCCTAAGTTCTTCTAAGGTAATTTCACTTCTAAGCTTTCGACTGTTCATATAGTCTTCTTCCAAAAATCTAAAGTGGGTCTTGATTACCACCCTTTGATCTTGGGACCATAGAACATGCATCATTTAGTTCCTTCGGTACACTATGAACATCCTTAATTAGAAACGTCATCCAATTTATCGGCTTCCTTGTCTAAACGTATCTTGGACACCCCCGATCTGATGTGTCCAAAACTGGGCTTGAGTCCCGTCCACAGTTCTCTCGGGGTTTTAGGTACCAATTTGGATGGCACTAGGTTCAAAATATAAGCCGTTGTTTCTAATGCGTAACCCCAGAACGATTTTGGTAAATCCGCATAACTCATCATTGACCTTACCATTTCTAAAAAGTGTTCTATTCCTTCGCTTCGCAAACCTCGTTTTTGTTGAGGGGTATCGGGTGTAATCAATCGGGATCTGAATCCCCACTTTCGATAGTAGTTAAAAAATTCATCATTTGAGGTATTCGCCTCCACGATCGATCGTAGAAACTTGATACTTTTTTCCTTATGATTCTCTGCTTGAGCCTTAAATTCTTTGAATTTATCAAATGTCTCATATTTATGCTTCATTAGGAAAATGTATCCGTAGCTTTTGAGTAATCATCGATAAAAAGTAACGAAATACTGTAGCCCACCTCTAGCTTTGATTTGCATTGGACCACACACATCAATGTGAACGATTTCTAACACTTCTTTAGCTCTAAGCCCTTGGCTCCAAATGCCCTCTTGGTCATTTTACCTTCCAAGCACGATTCGCAAGTCGGAAATGGCTCAATTTGGAGAGACCCCAAAGAACCATCTTTCACCAACCTTTGAATCATTTTTCGGGTTAATGTGACCTAATCTTAGGTGCCAAAGAAGTGTCTCGCTCACGTCGGTACCAGCGCTTCGTTTACAAGAAATAGTAGATGTGTTATAGGATGCATTTTGTGAGTGATTTGCACGATTAATAATATAGATTGTTCCTCAAAGTTCCACGACAGATAATCACATCGTTACAAAAACAGTAACATCTTTATTAAAACGAACAGAATATCCATCGAATAAATAGTTTAGAAATAGAAATAAGGTTTTTCCCAAAAACAGGAACATAAAGAACATCTCTTAAAATTAACGTCTTGTCGCCAAAGACAGTGTGCTTCTCCCATCGCTTCACTACCACTCTCGTAGATCGCTTAGCGTGATGAGGATCTCACTCACTTAGTCGCCGTCTCGCTTGAAACCTGCAATGTGAAACATACATGATCGATGGATCCCAGATCCAATACCCACGAATGGGTAGCATACTCCGCCAAACAAGTTTCAACTACTAGTGAGTGTGAATTACCTTTTTTTCCATTCCTTTTGGGTTTGGAACAGTACTTCCAATGTCATTTTTCTCCACGATTAAAACATTTTCCTTTTGGTGTCTTCTCGAACTTTCAACCAACTTGCTTTCTTACCCTTTTCTTTTGTGGCCTTGCTTTGGATCGACTATTTATCTCCTTCTCAATCTTGCCTTCCTTTGGCCTAGATTTTGAGAGCGATTTCTTAGTCAACAAAGCTTCGTCTTCTTGTCCCAAGTGTTTCTCTCTTTGTCTCCAAGATCTCTTGTAGGGCATCTATGGTAAACATGTGATCGCTCATCACAAAATTACAATAGAACTCATTAAAGTTCCATGGAAGAGTTAGGAATAAGAATTCGATTTGAGCCTCATCATCATCGTATCGTACCAAAGGTAAGCAAGTTTTTTCAAAATGACGTCGATTTTGAGAATGTGATCCCTTACGGGTGATCCTCAATCATTTTTCACCTTTT
The DNA here is from genome assembly GCA_037126765.1 of Stenogyne calaminthoides. Lineage (NCBI taxonomy): Eukaryota > Viridiplantae > Streptophyta > Magnoliopsida > Lamiales > Lamiaceae > Stenogyne > Stenogyne calaminthoides. Next base: position 705,465 of record JBBCBC010000057.1, read on the forward strand.
TTTCAATTTTGATGAAACTCTTTGATCATGCGATTCTCGAGGAAAAAATATTTCCTCAAGACTTTGAACAATCTCCACAAATTAATCAATTTCCTCATGAATGAGCCTCAAATCATCGAACAATGAAGTCAAGATTATCGGTTTTATTAATTCATTGGTTTGCTCCCAGTTTTTGTACAAACATCTTTCCGAACTATATGACTTCTCGGTGATTCTATCGGTTTATGTCCGCCAAGAACCCAATAATGTTTTTTTTGCGAGAGGACAAAAGTCATATTACGTTTCAAGTGACATAGTTTTCACCAAATGGGTTGGTTTCTTTTTCAAAGATATTGAACAAATGGATTAAAAGGTTGCTACATGATGAATCGAAATAAACATATATTTTGTATCAATATCCGATCAACACAAAATTAAATCACACAATTCGATCACATGATTCATATTAAAATCTAAAAAAAATATGAACATGCATCACCAACATCTCAAAAACATATTTAAATGAGCCTCGTGGGAGGTCATCATTTTGATCACATTCAAGCGGGTTACAAACAAGAACGATTATAAACCTTTAATTAAAAATTAATAATCGACTCCACTTGACCAATATAAAATTGACGGGGACTTGATAGAAGATATAAATATCAATTTTATACCTAAGTAATAACCATGATTAAATACATAATTATTACTTCACTTTGATCGAGCCTCGTTGTAGGGTCATCGTCGCCACAAATAATAATTCACAATCATCCTTTTGGGAATTTATTCATGTGAAAGCTATCTTTTGACCGTCCAGTAGGGGAATTTCTCCAAAAGATTTCACAAATAAATAAATCATGGAGGTCAAAATTAATTTGTGTCAAAACAAATTAATTATCATAACATACTTAGTAATTTTTGAACTTGAGATTTTTCGTTGAGCAATTCTCATGCAAACACATTTAAACAAATTAAATAAAACACAAGAAAATACGGTAACAAAAAATCAAGCAAAACATAAAATAAACACATTGGACACAAATTATCAAACTGTCATGGTTTGATTTTCTTTATCTTGATTTTGAAGAAACACCGCCTCGAATTTCTCCCACTCGTTCGTCTCGAACCGAACTCCATCTTGAAATGCCACGTCAGCATTTCGCGGCAATGATGCCCGCCCGCATCCGTCGGCCGCCATGGCCGAAGCGCCCATGCACCTAGGGCGCGGCTCGCAAAGACGGCAGACGACGCTAGCGCCCGCCGACCGCCTCATCTCTACATCGGCGGCGCAGCATGGTGCATCGATAAATACACACAATAAAGCGTATTGCCACCCAAGTCACTTCAAGCGACTTCGGTCGATCCCCCAGCGCTAAGCGCTAGGTCGTCCGTCTTGGTGTCGTTCGCCTACCACGCGCCTTCCATGCGTTTTTTGCGGCGGCGCCGTCCGCCCACATATCTGATTCCGGATCCGATTTTAACTCGTCTCCGTCTTCGTCTCTGATCAGGTTGTAATTTATTTAACAAAAAATAAATATCTTAAATCTAGACTAGTCTATTACATTGAACAAGTCAAATAGCCTTAATCTCTTAGTGGATTTTCTCACGAAAAAACAAAAATCGAACGAGTCGAATTAAAAACCATTCATTCATACGCATGAAAATAAACACATTAAATATCATGACAATTGAATACCTGCAAAACAGATCTAGCAATTCTACTATCCTATTTCAATTTAATCTCCAACAATTTAAATAACAATTTAAAAAATCAGAGTTCGAAACCAGAGTTCTGATACCAGTTGTTGGGGAATCGGGGTGCCCGGATCTATTCGAGGTGATTATTTAAATACACATTTAAATTAAACAGTTAATTACTGGCATGAATTAATCCTAAATTAATTCAACATAATAATAAACAACATGCGTACACATAATTCACGTAAATCCTAAACATGCGGAACTAGGAGTTATAAAATTACTAACCTCTTGAAGAATCAAACGGATGAATCAAACGGATGTATCAACCCAAGAGCCTTCCCAAATATATCCCCAAAGTCCACGTGCGTTATCCGGTGGGAAGATTTCAACAAATGATTTTAATGGAGAAAAAATAAAATATTTTGCTACCACCTTTGTAGATTTCTAAGATTTCCAATACATTGAATTGCACTTGGGAATGAAGAGCTCATCCCCTATAAATAGGGAGGAGGGGTGGACGATTTTTAGGGTTAAAAATTAGGAAGAAAATCTTTTCTTGGTCTCCAAGAAATCTTGAATATATCTCCTATATTCTTTTCTCCTTAATTAATTTTTTCTTAAAAATCCCTTTCCCCCCTTCTACCTAATTTTTGAAAATTACACTAATAAAGGAGTCAAGATTTGACTTCTTGAATTTATGGGATAATTATGTATTCCTACAATAATTATCTCTTTCCATAAAATATCTACAAGAAAATCAAGACAATCTTTTCTTCCTTTAATAGACAAAAAATTCGAAAATAATGACTTGGAAATAAGCAAGAATATTTTATTCTCTCTCTCATTAATTGGACTTTATTTTGGGCTATTTGGGGGGCCTTTAGGAGAATTAAGATTGGACCTCCAATGGACTATGAAGCTTTAATATTTTGGGCCAAATATTATTCAAGTCCATTAATATTAATTTACTCCACAATAAAATTAATATTGGACTATCCATCTTAACCCATATTACGATTTCACATATAACATGGCTCCCGGTTATTATTTCCGGCGTTTAAGATTATCTTAGTCCATTAATTAATTAAGCCACTGAACAAGCTTTATATTAATTAATATCTTTGTCCTTGGAGTAAAGACAGCTCAACGTTATTATCCATGCCGGAAATAAATTTCCACTTGCAAGATTTGGCATGATAAAGGATATGAGCCCACCAAGGGGACAAATCAAGCAAGGCGTACTTGCACGCGATTCTCCATATTAAATGTCAGCAATCGTCATGTAATTAATAATATTGCCAAAGATATAAGATATCGAATCGCATTGACTCTTTTTACCATCATAAGTCAAAGCAATAGTCATTAATTTCACACGATCCTATTTAAGGGACGGAGATTAAGAAACAACACACCACTGAGGTCTAATTCTTGTATATTCAGTACCGAAGAATTTGTCCTCCTGTAGGTCCTCATTCAGCGCACCTAAATGCGCTAGTGTGATCCCTTGGTCAAGACAGACCAATCTGGGTCTCACACTTCAACCGTTCATGATGGTTCGTTCATTTTCATCTGGATTGTGAATTTGTACTTAATTACGAGGGCTGTTAATTTGATCTTCAGTGATCGGGTATCACCAAATTAACTACAACGTAATACGTACTGTCTTATCGAACGGGTTTGCAATAAACATATATAACATTCATTCATATTTAATGCAACATTGATTAAATATTTATTTCAGTAAATAAATAAGAAACATCAGTTTGGTTATACAAAGTAAAATCATACTTTTCAGTATAACGCCAACAATAAATTCATCATAATTAATAAAGTTTATAAAATGATACTAAAATTCAACAAAACTTATAAAATTCTAAAATAAAAATATTTAAATTCAACTCACATAAAATATCAATAACTATAAAATAAATATGTTTTGTTTGAATTTTATTTTTATACGTATAGTTTAGATGTTACATAAAAGATCTCTAAAAGTAAACTAATTTGATATATAATGTGTTCGAAATAAATTTAGAATTTATTTTGAAAAGTAACAAAGAAAAGGAAAAATAATGATTGGTAAAGCAAATTCTTTTTGGAGAGTAAAAGTCACCACTTCATCATAAAGTAAGTGGAGTTACACTTGCTTCAACAAATATTGTATTCTCTCTCCTAACTTCTATTTTTATATATTTATAGATAATCATAGCAGTAAAGGAACTGATGGTGATTTAGATAAATATTAAAGTCATGATTGGTGAGCCTTTTTGATTCACAACTTTTTGATGTGTCCCCTTTGCTGAAACCTGTAAAGGGTGAATATTGCTAGTCTAAAGCTATACAAATCAAGAATATTATTGGCCCATTGCAAATTAATATATTGGAATCATAAAAAAATCAGTGACATAATGCTTATATTTAAATGTGAAGATCTACCCTTGGAATCTGGGTTTTTTTGCTGCTGACAAGGCTGGAATCCCACCATTGGATTGCATTTTACAACAAATCACATGCACAAATGATTATAGTTTTCATCTCTTTGAGTAAATTTTTAACCACATTTATATAGATCACAAATCAACTGTGAATGATATTGATCAACAACAAAAACACAGTGATTGAAGTAAAAATTTATAAGACTATTTATGAACACAAGTTATAGAATTATTTGTGATTTTTTCTCGTCCTTTGATACTTTATATTAAAATGGAATCTTATTTATAAATAATAAGGGTAAGAAATTCAAAGTAACAGCAAAAATTACTTAAACTTCACTTTAAATAAATTAGAGTGGACATTGAGCTCCATCTCAAAACGGATTTAACAAAATAAAAAAAAAGTACCAAATTGTGTCATTATGCATCCATATAAATAAAAGTAAAAAACTATAGAAAAAGAAAAATGTATCCATATAAAAGTAAGTTGGGCCTCCAAGCCAGGGACGCCTTTTATTAAAAGAATGGGCTTTGAAGTTTGATTTGGCTCATTAATTAGGTTGGGCCGGCCCGTTTCTTAATTGGGCTCAGAATTCTGATCAATTTGTCCAATGAAGTGTTAAAAAATCCATAACAAAGAAAAACACCGCCCCATTAAACACCTCCATCATTCACTAACATACGCCGGTGGTTCACGATTTCATTTTCCTTCACTAGGACCTTCTCTCATATTCATAAGCGCCTTTCAGAATCCAGTTTGGCCAAAATCAAATCTTTCTAGGGTTTCAATTTTGTCATCGATGGTGGAATTAACCATGGAGGGGATGTCTCTGCCAGTTCTTTTCGAGCAATCTCGAAAAATTCATCAAGCCGCCTCCGATTTTTCGGTCGATCAGGTTTTTTGTTAATTGGATTTGAACCTTTTGCTGCGTACTGTACTTAAATATTCTGGTTTTGATTTAGATAAACGTGTTGTAACTGTTGTTTTACTTTTTTTTTTTTCGTTATATAGGAGACGGTGAAAAAAGGTTGCGAGATGTTGAGGAAATGCGAGGAAATGATTGGGAAATTAGGACTGTTTTCGGCTAATGAGACGAAGGAAGATATCAGCACTACGAATCTCAAATACATTCTCGTAAGTGTTGGTTTTGATTTTATTTTTCATTTTTTCTCATTTTTGAGGGGTATGAATCAGTGAAAAAGTGTGAAGTTTGTTCTGTCCTGTTTCCTTTTAAAAATTCAATTGATATTCTCTGCTTTCTATTTTGCATATCTATTAGAGAAATGATTATTAATTTAATAATTTGATGTTCTGATTGTTTGGTGTAATGGTGTTAATATTGCAAGTAAAAGAAAACCAAGCTAAGTGTGAGATATACAGTATATAGACATAACATAGTCATGTTTTTGTTTGTTTAAACCTTAAAAGAGCTAAAAAGCTAATAATTCAACAAACGTAGTTAAATATTGGAATGTTAGGAAAGCTAACAATGGAAGCACAATGTGGTTAGCTGGCAAGTTTCCTTTTGCAACTTTGGTTCATTTAGAAAGATACTATCCCAGGTATATTGACACTAAAATAAATTGTCGTGATGGTCAATACAGGTGCTGTATTATCTTGGCGAGCTAACAGAGAAAGTTTCTGCAGAAGACAGGATTCAGGTTCTTAAAGCTGCGCAGGCCAAGTTGAAGGTAACTAAATCTTGTGACATTTTGTTAAGGATCTTTTTGTTGCTACCTTTCCGTCTTTTCATTGCCTTTTGGATATGGCTTAGTGAAGTTGCTGATGTTGTATAAATCTTGGATGTTGCAAAATCATGCCACCAGGAATTTATGAGCTTTTGTGAGACAATGGAGCTTGTACCAGCAGAGGAATTAGATTCATCTGCCCAAACGAGGAGTAATACATTTGCTGATCAGAGAGCTAAGAAGGTATATTTGATATATTCAATGTAGTTTTGGAGCTTGAATTTTATGTTCTGTATTTTTAATTTGAATTATGTTACTTCAGATAGCTCGCTTTAAACGTCAGAAAGCTGCTGAATCGAAATTGCTTGAAATAAGGGAGAGGAAGGAACGACGAGGGCGTTCAACTAGAGCATCTGCATTATCTACTCCTGTTGAGGCTGGGGAAGAGGACGTGGAGGATGATGATGGAGAGGAGGAAAGGGAGGTCAGTTTTGTTATGAGTTTTTTTTCCCAAATATTCCACTCTTCGTGGCAGGCTATGAATTTTTCAACTTAGAGTGCATATATTTGTATGTCATAATTATAAGACTAAGAGGAATTAATTGATACTAGATGAGATGATTATGAAGATTAATATTGTTAACCAGTACTGTTTTCTTATAAGTGAGGCTGTATTATAATATACTCCATATGGAATGCTAAATGTTTGCGGCATGATTGGTATCAATTGCACACATTATATAGATATGCTATGCAAACTGAAATACCATGTTACAAAAAATTATTTAAATTGACAAAATGCTCACTAAATCTCAAGCCTTTGATTCATGTAGCATCTAAGTTCATTTAATCAAACAAAGTAGAGACTGATTATCATTTAAGTTTTAACAAGAAAATCAACACGTCGTAAACTTCAGTCACATGGATAAATAGAAAATTGTGGAAGATTTTAAGAATCCTAACAGTAATTCCAGTCATACTCCATTCCTCCTCCCCCACACCAATTCTGCCATTGAAGATCTAAATTAAAGAATACAGTTCTCATTAATTTGTTTCTGATCTCAATTCTCTTCATTCTCCATGTTGGTTAATTGAACTAATTCGAATCATGATTGATGTTTCTCTCAGGCATGGCTCACCACCATTTCCTTGGCACTCTGCAAGGTTTGTCTGAAATTCCATCATTTCCAGTTTAAGTACAAGACACACATGCATGTTTGTATTTAAACCCCCCACCCCCACCTCGCCAATTTGCTTACCGATTTTCACATTTTTATATTCTAGACATTTGATCTGCTGGACATGCTAAAGAAAGAGGAAGAAATACTCATTTCTGTAAAGGAAAGACAGTCACAGGTATTCACTTGTTATAGTTGGGGTTTCTCTTTGCTTTCAAGTAATTTTTTTTGTTACAATCTGCAAGCGCAACTCTCACATGTGAGTAGTCTTGCAAGATATGGTTTTTATATATCTGCCTCTGGTTTTTATATTATCAATGTTATTGTTAAGTAAATAACTTTTAACAGCAATCTTATTGTCTTTATATGTTTCTTTCACACACTGTCTGTATGCACCATTAGCAAACACATCTAGTTGCTCCTTGTTATTATAACATTTCTTCTGCAGGAAGGGGATGGTGAATTTTCAAAGTCTGTTCTTGATGAACGCACTAAGAAAGCAGAAGACTGGCATCGCGAATGCTGCAACAAGGTCTCGATTTATAAAACCTGCGACTCCAATCACATGTGCTACTTTTGCTCAAGATGTTTTAGAGGGTAGAGCAGACGTTTCACAGTTCCACGAACACAAGCACCAACCTATGATATTTGGACCAGTTAGCCTCGTGGGCAAAAACCCAACAAGCGAGAGGGAGAAAATGGCAGCTCAAGTTTTCCAGCCTCACCATAGGTATGCCAGTCGAAATTATAAAATTGAAAAAAAAAATGGCTGTTAATTGCAATTTTTTTTCGATTGCTAGATTGCCGACAATGAGCATAGAGGAAGCTGGTTTAAAGGAGATGGAGATTATGAATACTTGGCAAGAGACGAATAAGAAGCTTATGGAAGAAGCTAACACATCATGGTATAAGGAGAACAAGTTGATGACGCCAGGTCAGGAGGACGAAGATGATGACGATGATGCTGCCCAAGATAAGGCAAGAGCATGGGATGACTGGAAAGACGACAACCCACGTGGGGCCGGTAATAAGAAACTCACTCCATGCGGCTAATAAGGAAAAAATTTACGAATGAACGTTGTAATCCTATCCTGAACTTTCATAATTACTAGTACTTTATTGTATATGTTGTACCGGTACTCAGAATTTTCTACACTTCTAATTCGTGTTTCAGTTTTGTCGTATTATTAATGTATTCTACTGTATAGTAGCTGTAGCTGTTGAGTACAGAGAGGATAGGGTATTCAATTGAGTTTACCAGGTGTTTCAGTTGATTAATGTTTACAATTTGAAAGTTATGTTGTTGATGAACGTTTGACTCTTCGTTTGTTGTCCTAATTTTATTAACTAAAGATAATCTTAGAAGCTCTTTGTCTTATAATGTCATGTAAATCAAACTGCAATATACTGCACAATCTCACAATTACAAGACTTTCTGAAAGCATTCATCATCTTAAGTGTACTGATAAAAGCACATTTGTATTAAGTATATGCAACTTTGAAGCATCGATTACAACCATATACAGGTGAATTCCATCCTACACCACTGTAAATTCAAATGTCCAATTGTGTGTGAATTTGTGGTGAATGAACACAATATATATCTATCAACATTCTTTTTTATTTCAAAAGAAACTCAACCAACATTACCAGCTGAAGACATTCTTGAAAATCAACATGGCAATCATCTCTCCAGGCATTTGAGCCCACTGCAAATCCACAACCAAACGACGAACAAGATCACACACGCCATCAAATCGAGCAACAAAACAATCCACACTTGCCTTCTCCAAGCTTTCTTAGCCCTTTGATGATCATTCAATTCCCTAGAGTAAAACCCTCTGTTCTTGTGAACATTTGGAGAAAATTCAGGGCTAAAACCAATCCCAATCCCAATCCCATTCCCACTGCTTTCATCATTCTCCCTGTTTCTCCTACCAATTACTCCTTCAAGAAACCTATTTTTCATCTTGTTCGTCCATTATTACCCCTCCCACTTTCACCGATTCTATGCCCGATCGGCGACCCAATTCCGTCGATAATACACAACGCCGGCGCCAGTAATTGCCGGAAAACAGGGCTGAATTCTCCCTGAAAACAATGAGAACTCAAATTTTCCAGCTTTTTATGACCCTGGAAATCCCTAACAAACGCATCCTTCACGCAATTTAAAAAAGCCAAACCATCTGATTTCTCCAATTTCTCATCCGAAATCAGGAAATAAACAAACGGGTCGTCGATCAAAAACTTGTACCTCTTTGAACGCACGGTGTGCGTGAAATTGGCATGAAACGACGGCGTTTTCTCCAGGCATTTCGCCGCGATTGCGCCGAGCTCGGCGTCTTTGGGGTTGAATTCCGCTAATACGGTGGTGCCTTTTGCAATGCAGGCATAATGGAACAAACTCGCATCCCAAGTCATTTCTTCTGAAAATTTCACCCAAAAATTAGGGCCAAGAGAAATTCGCAGTTTTGATTCTCCTTTTCCGCAACGAAACTGAAATTAAATGCGAGTTTGGAACAGGATGCATAAGAATGCTGCTTAAAATGAGGGAATTGTGATCGGAGATTGAAATTGGGGAAGGTTTTTAGGGTTTCGAGGAGGTGGCTTCAGGCGTCGGAAAAGTAGAAAGGAATCCCTTTTCCACCGGCCAGAACAAATTCTCATCCTCTTGGGGAAATGTCCCCAACTTTTCCAAATAGAATTCAAGATTTATCTATTTATAATAAATGAATTATTTGTTGAAAGACACTTGAATGGGCATTTCCTCCTCACATGAGAGAGGAGATAAATTGTCGTTAACGACTTTAACACTTTGAGAGGTGGATATAATTTGTCTTTTGACTTCGCCATCGTACATGGCACTGCCTCATATAAATTATTCCATTCATAGTTTTTGTTTTATTTGAAATCTAAAATATAACGTATACTATTTCATTTTGACATAGAATTAGTGTGTTCATAATCAAATTGTAGACAAAATCGGACTGAACACCGTTTAATTGTTCAAGCGTCAAAATAATTTCTATCTATTTTTTAAAAATATTTCGTTTACTTTATTATATTAAAAATAAAATATTTATGTACTTATAAAACTTTTAAAATAATAATTTATAAATGTCATATTGAAAATAAACACAGTATAATCATAAACAATATCATACAATATAATTTAAAATACTAAAATTTAATATAAGAACGATAGAAATTATGATTAAATTTTAAATTTAAAAAATATAAAAAAATTGGTTCTACCCGATTCAATCGGTTTTTCGGTTCAATTGTAAAAATAATTTTTTGAGGATAATTAAACTAATTTCATGGCCAGTTTCCAGTTCAACCGGTTATGAAAATACTACATAAAATTATATTAAATTGATAAAAAATATTTTTATTCACAAAATACTTATATTATATTATAAATAATAAGTAATTTTTCATGTACTCATAACTAATTTAAACCTAGGCTATATTTATTTTAATTACCGAATGAAGACAGTTAATACTTCCCAAATATCCAACCACAAAAAGAATGTAGGTAGTAATTTTAAGTAGACAAAAACTTGTATACAATATTGCATATTAGTGTTATGTGTAATTGTAGTTTAATTGAGTTTTTTTTTTTTTTTTATGGTCGAGGCCGAGATTGATTAGAACAGCAACGAATGGCGGGTCTTATGGGTCTTCTTCCTCGTGATCGCCGCAAATATACCGTAATCGGACTGTATTTCTTCTTCTTCCTTGAGGCGCTTTCTTCCGTCGCCGCAACAGATCGAATTTTTTCTTCTTCCTTCCGTCGCTCGTGCCCTAATTTCTTGTCCAATTTAATTTTTTTTTCGATTCTTCCTGATCATTGGATGAAACCAGGTCATTCAATTTGGATTTCGATGTGGATTCTACGAGAAGAAGAGATAATATGTGTGTGGTGTTTGGATTACCTCAATACAAAGTGTGTGATGAAATTCGGATCCTTCGCATTCTTTTCACGTTGTTCAGAATCTGTAATTTTGGACTAAAGATTTTTTTCGTTTGTCTTTGGTTTTTGTTCATGTAGTAACACTCTTTTTTTTCTCATATAGAACACTCATTTTGGTCATGTAAAGATCAATCAAGTCTGCTTATAAATCTGTAATTTTGGACTAAAGATTTTTTTCGCGTTTGTATTGGTTTTTGTTCATGTAAGAACACTTATTTTGCTCATATAATAACACTCATTTTGTTCATGTAGTAACACATCAAGTATTCTTTAAATCAGAAATTTGAATTTGTGGATTTCTTTTTTTTAACTTTTGCTCTGGGTTTTTTTATGTGGTAACACATTTTTCTTCATATGGTAACACTTTTTGTTTCATGTAGTAACACATTTTTTTAATAGTATGTAACACTGTTCCTATATCGTCGTAATACTATGTGAATACTCATGTATTCCATATAAAACAATAATGTGTTACCTTTTGATATTTTTATTAATATTTATGTGAGATATGTTTTGTTATTTTCAATATAACAATATAACAATGTAGTAACACTTATATATAGATGTAGTAACACACAAAAAAATGACAAAAAATAAAAAATAAAAAAATTATGTGTACAATAGGAATCGAACCTACGACCAAATACGTTAACAATAAACCTGAACCACTAAGTTACAACATATATTTGATAAAGATATCCTTCTATAAATACATATTCTCCCGCGCCAACCTGAACCCTCTGCCCACGCCCGACCCGCCCAGGCCCGACCCATTACCCAAACCTGCGAATTTGAGATAATTTTTGCCTTATTTGTGTTGTATTGCACATAACACTAGTGTGCAATATTTCACACAAGACTTCCTCTTTTAAGTAATAAGTATTAACAAATATTATGATACTCAATTATGCCATTGAATTCGTTTTATATATTTAATTCTCAACCTTGAAATAATTTTGGACTTAAAATTTGTAGGGCTTGACCCAAAGGGAAGCCCTTCCAAAAATTCTCAAGGGCTTGAGACAAGTTTCAAGCCCAAGAGGGGGTTTGGAAATAGTTTTCAACCAGCAATAGACGCGCCTCGGTTAGTACCTCACTAGCTGCGTCATTGCCCCAAGCACAAAGATGAGTTCTCTATTTCTCGCACTTTGCTATTTATATTCACCAACTTCTAAATATTCTTGTCCACAAAATCAATGTGGGACAAACACATTTTCCATTAGTCTTTAAAAAGAATAACGATACAAGGCATTGAAAGATTACTGCTGTTGTTCCAAATAATAATTCATCTCTTGCTCCAACATTATTAAATGACGCTACGTATACTACGCGTATAAAAATAAAATAACATCGTCAAGATTGAAAGGAACTTCATGTTTTAAGTGAGTGTTAGCCATCCTCGAAACCCCGAAAGAAGAAAGGACAAAACTTCTGGATTTTGCCGTGGTTTGGAAATCCTCATCACGTGTGGCTGTGTTGCGATCTAGCGAAAGAATTTTTATGTAGGATCACGACGAGCACGAGGAAAAATGTGAGTGTTTTTTCAGCTGGGGCAGTTAGCCAGCGTATGGGGGGTCGATAAAGGCCCATTCGAAAACTTGTTCGTATTGAGTTGCTGCCTTGTCCCACGTGGAGTCTCGTTCCATTCCACGCTTCATCAATCCTACCCAGGACGACGGGTGCTCTTTGTACGTCTTGACAGCCAGTCTTAATGCCTGTAAGTAAATATGCAGTTTGTTTTTAAACGAGCAGTGAAATACGAGAAAGATAACGATACGGGACACATTTGTAGCTCATAGGATGATGAAGCGGTTACTTACGGCCAGTAAACCCTTGTTCGATAAAGGAGAAAAGGTCCACCTGCATTATCATAAAACATAGGTTGTAACTATAAATAATCACATGATAGAAATGCAACAATTTGAAAGTCGTGCATCGAATTGAGAATTTTAAGAACATAGGTTGTAATCGAAAAAAAACATGAAAAAGCCGTGATTTATTTTGCAAAATTCGGTTGGAAATGTTTAAGAAGTGACACATACCCTGTACCTTCACCGCTACCTTCATTAGCATACGGGTTAAAATTCCTGGACCGTATCCTGATTAATAGAAATAATCGTGTCAGAAGATGTCAATTGAATAAACTGAAACATAAGCTTCGAAATCCAGGGGGCTGATCTTACTCTGAGCCCTCCGGTGCTGTGGACAACGGGAACCGTGCCGTATTTCATTGCGTATAACTGGTTCAGCCCACATGGTTCAAATCTTGAAGGCATTGCTAGTATGTCACAACTGCAAAGCTATTCAAATTAGTACAAAATCATTGTAAAAATGTAAATGGTATCTAAATCGTCGATTACCCTGCTGTAATCTGATGAGAAATCGGGACATTGAATCCAACCCAACCCCGATACTTGTCTTTATAGACTGATTCTAGATTTCTCATCCAGTCTTCATATTGTTTCTCCCCGGACCCAAGCATTACCTGAAACAGGAAGAAACATGCATTCAGTGAGTTTAACAATTACATGAAATTAAAGATGTTTTTCACTAAAAAAGAAGAATGAAACAAAGAGCATGAAGAAAACAAAGATATGATATCCTTGACATCCCGTAAATCATTCACAGTATGATATAAAAGACATAGAAATGAACTTTTGGGAAAGGGATAACATCATTTTTGGTCCATAAAGTTTACATTTTCCAGTTTTTATCCCCCCTTTTCATTCACTAAAGTTTGGTCCTGAAAGTATACTTTTACTTCCACATTTAGTCCCACAGTAAGTGAAAGAGAGAGACCAAAACTGGAAGAAAAAAAAGTAAACTTTAGGGCCCAAAAATGATATTCACCCCTTGGAAGTAAAGAAATGCCAATAGTGAAGAACATGTAGCAAAGATGAGCAAAGGTGCCTTACAAATTGGACATCGTCTAGCATAAGATCTGGAGTGGCTGAAAGAAGAATGTCGACACCTTTTTGGTAGTCAAGTCTCCCGATAAACCCGATCTGTAAAAAAAATTGAATTTTTTAGAACGAATCCTAGTCCTAGTACCTAAGCATAGTATGTAAGAACTATGTTCTCACCAGAGGACAATTGGGTCGGACTGGAAGGCCTAGTTCTTTCTGCAACGCCATCTTGCATTTAGCCTGCAATAAATGGCAGAAAAAATTATATGAGAAATAGTAAGAATGCGTTTGCCTCGTCCTATACTATACAGTTTATGGAGACATAATAAGAATATGCAAAAGCAAAATAATTATTGGGCTTCACTACCTTTCCAGATAAGTCATCCATAGAGTAGTGAGAATCGATAAGCTCATCTGTAGATGGGTCCCATTCATTTCCATCGATTCCATTTGTAATTCCTGCAAACTTAAATAAAATCTTTGAGCAAAAAAAACAACTTGATTCAGTGATGCAGCTGACCACTCATTGTGCCTCAACAGTTATGCGTTCAAACTTAATAGTGCAAAACAGAAATATGAGGATAGAAGAAGGATTTGGGATCAATTAACTAACTTACGCGTTCTTTATATGGATATATAACATCTAAGAAGAAATCCAGATAATAAACAGCATAATATACCTGTTAAAACTGATTTTCGACTGCTTAATAGCTCTTGTAGCCCATATCCTCCCTCAGGGGTAGTTATTTCCCAGGAATAACCCTACAAAAGGACAATAAAACAAAGAAAAGCCAGACATATAGTTAAAACAGAAATGATATAGTTATTTTACAGACCAGCACTTAGTTTTTTTAAAAATCTATATAATCATATAACTTGTGTCACAAAATACCTGGCTCACAGTCACTATCCTGTCTGCAGTGACAATTGCTGCTTTGAGAACATTGACTGCTTCGCCTGGGTCCAGAGCGTGCGTCCTAGCCCACGTGGGAAACACCCATTCCAGCGCCTTGTACCATCCAGCCGGCAATCCGAAGTTTTTATATGTGAGTGCTGGCTCCACTCCCTTGAGACGAAAGTAACAGAATTCAAACAAACAATATGTACAATTGCTATTTTCTTAAGGTTGTGTTTGGATTGAAAGATTTGTAGGATGGACTTGGAATCTATCACCACATATTCATGGAGGCTGTTTGGATGGATTCATTAGATAATGGATTGGAAATAAATAACTCTCATATTTATCTATTCGTAGAGTGATCTTGGTAAATTTGAAATCGCTCAATGAGGAGTAATTTGAAAATTGAAATCCTTCTCTCGAATCTCTCCTCAAATCAAATTCTTCAATCTAAATGCAACCTAGGATAATTATAATCTTTGATGCTTCACAACTGTTTTTTTTTTTCCCTTTAACTGAGCCTCTATGATACAAGTTTAGCAACATTATAAAATACCATTAGGAGAAATAAATTACTTGAG
This sequence comes from Stenogyne calaminthoides, assembly GCA_037126765.1. Lineage (NCBI taxonomy): Eukaryota > Viridiplantae > Streptophyta > Magnoliopsida > Lamiales > Lamiaceae > Stenogyne > Stenogyne calaminthoides. The sequence continues at coordinate 720,811 of JBBCBC010000057.1, forward strand.
CATGTATAGGATGAACGTTAATTTGTATCATTACAAGACACTATTCAGAAAAAGAAAAAGTATCTCACCTGATGGGCTAGGTTATGTATTACAATGATACTTCGAGCATCCTTGTATACACCATGTGGACGATACTTGGCTGGTAAGAGTCTGGAATTATGAAACAAATAATATCACAACTTACATCCAGCTTTATCAACTTAGGAAATACTAAGATTCATCATAACGTAATACTACTAAAAAGCTTACTACTTCACCCCCGACAAACCCAAAAAGAAAGAAAAAAATTAAGATGGTCTACCTAGTGTTGAGAATGACAACAAAAACATTTTAAAACATGCCATGGGCTAAGAAAATTAGATTGCACCAAGCTAGGATTCCATGCCATTATCTAATTAGAATGAATTCATAAAGAAACAATATCATACTTGGTAACTCACAGCGAGAAAATATCTTAACTAGCATGCCCAAGGAGAGACTTTATCATCCAAGAAGCAGAAATCATTCACTAAAGAAAAGAGTAGATTAGTAACTTACACAGGAACTAGGCCAGCATGCCAGTCATTTGCAATAAATAGGCATTTCTCTCCGTACGTGAACCCTCCCAGTGGCAACACTAACGGTGCTTCGCAAGCCGCATGACATAGCAGGGTGAATCGAAACTGTTCGCCACAAAAAAAAGGCATCATTACAATAGCCAGCATTCGTACACAATGGAATCTGGTGCTTACTTCACCGTTGTACATTGTTAGTAAGATACAAACGGTTCATTGATCCCAATCCCATTGGGTGGAAATACATAATTGGGATGTAAAAATTAAGCAATTAATCTAATTTTGAGAGAATAAACCATCTAAGTACCTGATTATCACCAAAAGCACCGTATGTATCTCCATATGGAGTTCCAGATCGTTGGAATGAATGATGGTTAACAAACACCTAAAAACAGAAAAGCAAATACTACTTATGATAAAAGATTAGCAAAATAAACAAAGAACCAATGATTTCCAATTCATTAGGCAATTCTTTAGCTCCCCTCACGGCCCCATTACATTTAAAAGGACAAAAGAAGGAATCTGAATCTTCTTGTTCCTTTTTTGTGTTTGTCTGTGTATTGGGTGGGTGGAGAATTACGGGCAGGAACAAGGGCAAACACTTCTATGCACCAGTTGCACCTTGCTACTCAAGTGCATTCTAAATAGCATTAGTTATTTTACTAAAAGGTATTAGTTGGTCAGTATTAGTTGTTTTCACTGAACAATATTAGTTGTCCACCAGTTGCACGCTGCAACTGACGCACCCAACTGTTACTCACAAGAACAATAGATGGGTGTCTTCCCGAGTAATAGCACTCACCACCTTAATTAAAATAACTCACTAAATTCATAATAGCTAAAACCATTACCCAATCAACTCCAGCTCGATATTCGTGGAAGAATCTGACCTCCTGCACACCACCAGAGCAAAAGATCTTGGCCAGTGTTTCTAACTCAACAGCATTGACAAACTTTTTATCTGATAAACCTCCAGTCATATATCTGGGAGAGACGACCATTAAACGGTGCCCTCGTTTAGCCAAAGCTATAGGCAAAGAGCCACAAACATCACCCAAGCCACCAGTCTTGGAATATGGAGCAGCTTCGGCAGTTACAAAAATAACATTGTAGGTTGTCCTAGTTGGAGCTGGATCACTTGATTCAATGTCTTCAGACAGCTCGCCTCCTTCATCAACTTCGTTATTTAGAGTTTCCAGGATCTTTTCATCACTGAGTGCTGAAATTAGATAAACTCTTACTTAGAACTTTATTAGTATTATATGGACAAATTAATGCAATTTACCCCCATGCAACAAGTTGTATTAGAGAACGAAAAATCTACCAGAAAGTTCATCAAAACTCAAGACTAAGATTACGCGGATATACATTCTAGTTCTATGGCTTTCGAAATCCTTTCTTGTGCAACATTGAAGTTATAGAATTCCCCTGATTTCCATCTACGCTATATCAGAATTGAACAAAAGACGAAGACATACTCTACAACATTGCATACGATTTTATAAGAGAATAAGAAGCAATCTCTTTTTTGCTATCAAAATATTAATAATCTTCAATCATCAAACAAACGAAGTAGTTATCTGTTCCCTACATACTACATTCTAGTCCTTCTTGTATTTATGCAAGTCAACTGCAGTCAAATAATTGAAAATATTGAGAAAACTTCTTTTACACCTATAGAGCCAATAGTCCTGTCATATCTAAAGGAGCTTGCCTTGCAACAGAATGATACTTTAACACATACATTCTACAGTCATAAAAAGAAAAAAATAAACCCTCATCTCAATATACCAAAAACGATAAACAATAAGTACAGAGCACATAAAGCGTAATTCTACTCTAGAACAAAAAACAATTCACTATCACACACAAGAAGACAGAGACAGTTGATAAATTCACAGAAAACAATGGCATATTCTAATAAAGACTTGAAATTGACAAGAAAATTCTTACCAGATTGAGGAACCAAATGAAACCAGAGCCAGAAGTATCCCTCTCATCCTGATCTTTATCTTGACCACTCTTTCTTCTCCCACTCATAAACCCCCCTCCATTTTCGCCTAACGATCTCGTTCTAACACAAAAAGACTGATCTTTTCTCTTCAAAGAAGCAAAACCCACTTGCCTAACCCCACTTAAACAGTTAAAAATCGCATTTTCTGCCAATTTTGGGACAAGATTTCTCGATGGGACGATTTGCAGAGACTTCATTACAGAAAGAAAGAGGGCCGAGAGAGAAATTCCAAGAAAAGACGCAAAGATCAGTGGCAATCAATAACTAAACTAACAAGTAACAAGTGATGCTAAAAGAAGGAAAAGGAAAATAGGAGAAATGTCATTGAAGGCACCGCACGACACACAGTATAGGATCTGAGGAAAGCGCGAAAAAAGAGAGGGGTTTTGGGGTGCACGAAACGACGTCGTTCTTCAGCCCGTGAAAATAATTGAAGGGAGACACGTGTAAACTCTGTTTTGCTCAAAAAACTACAGAAAATGAATGAAGATATGTGGATGTCGGTACATAAAAATATCAAAGGATGCAAGCAACTCTTTTGTAGATAAATTTACGTGCATTGTCTGCCATACATTTTTGTATATAGGTTGTGATGCAGCAGAATCGCGAACAAAGATTGCAATAATAATTAGTAAGTATATGTATTTATAGTTAAAATCATTTAAAGAATAAGAAACATAAATAAGTTGTATATCCAATAATAATAGTGATAAATTCCTAATATACCTTGAAAACTAAAGTAACTAAATAAGTTCTATATCAATATTTTCGAATCAGTATCTTCCTCGATTCTCGTGATCTCATCTCCATTCGATTGTGTTTTTTATAGTATACTATGCACGTTTTACTTAGCTCTTTAGGTGGTTATACTATGCAAGTTTTACTATTATAATTTTAATTTAATTAATTACAATATGAACAAGTGAAATATTACTAGTTATTTTATAATTAAAGAAGTAACATTTTAATAAAACTGCTTAATCATTTATTCTGCTTCTCTTATTTTACTATACCAATATTTTGAATCCTAGAGGATATCCTCAAGAAAAATTGAATTAAACTAAAATAAATAGATATCCTCCGTCCCCGTAAGATTTAAAGACACTTTTTTTTTTTGTATGCTCTCATAAAGACTTTCTTTATCCAAAAATAGACATACTCTTCTCCACTTATAACTTTACAACACACATTTACTACCCCATACACACTTACTACTGCCATAAAAAACAATTTTTTTTGTCTCTGTTTAAAAAGTTGGCAGCAGAAATTTTTTTGGACGGAGGAGTAGTTGTTAAAAATAATTTTGACTAATTTAACAAGCTTGAGTTTTTGATTTATCACCATCACAATAACAACCACCTTATAAATGTTCAGAACATAAGTTAAATCTCCTTCATCACACAATACTTTATTAAACACACAAAATTATAATAACAACAAAGTTAATAATAACAGCAACAAAGATCACACACAATTATATCTCCAACTATGGGCCCCCGAAGATAAAGCCCGATCCTCACTGCTTGATTCTGGGCTGCACATCCACTTACCCGGCCCACCACGTCCACTCTCTTTCGGGTTTGGGCTTCTTTGGGCCTGATAATTTATTGTTCCACCACCCGAACTTGACGATTCATACCCAAGCCCATTAACATTTCCTCTTTTGGTAGAAGAGTTCCACTGATTCCCTAACGGGCCGGGCTGCTTAATTGGGCTTAAATTTCGGGCTTTTGCCTTTGCAGATTGGGTTGGGGCCATGTAGCTAGGGGTATCGGTATAGCCCGATCGTCGGGGCTGTCCAGGCCTATATGGGCTTGATTTGCTGTATTCGCAGCTGAGTCGGCCCATGTTGATATTTTCAGGGCCCATTGGCATGACCAAGTCCATTTCAACTGTTCTTTCGGACATGTCGTCGGCTGTGGTTTCACGCGCCACCATGTGGGGGTGGTGGTAGGGTTGCGCCGCCATCCACCGTTCGAGCCAATTCCAGCCCCATTTTGACTTTTCGAGCCCATGATCGTAGAGTGCGGAGTGGTCATTATTCATTTCGGATTGCAGAAATTGGTGTTGCTTCTGACATCAATTACATAATAAATTTGATATTAA